>JANHGL010015258.1:0-28332 GCA_024611195.1 Ceyx melanurus | reverse complement strand
GATGGAGAGCAGAATAATCTGCCCATAATCCAGGAGGAAGCAGTTAATGACCTTCTAATGTGGAGCGAGAGGCACCCGCAGAGGAGGCGGCCGAGGCTCGGGCAGACACCGGGAGCTGCGGCCCGTCCGGCTGTAGCGGTAACCAGCCTTGTGACACAAACCAGACCGAGCCTGGCTCGCAGGGTCATAAATGGGTTTACTTGAAGAGGTATCGATGGTTTCCTGGGGCTACGGGAATGTGCTGGGGCTGGGAATGCCGCCGAAGTCTGGGGGGGACAGATTCCCCACCAAGCACTTGCACATTTATTTGTTTATCCCCGAAAAAGAGCTCAAGCTGTTGAGCTTTTCTGTGTTTTTGAAGGAGACACTGTGGCGAGAGATATATCAAAAGGTAAAATAAAAACCCCCAAAGTTCTGATCAGAGTAATTGTTGCAGTGATTTTAATTATAATTTGTAAACGTATTTTAGCAATTGAATTATTTTCTCAGCTGTTACCTCTGGAAAACACCAGCCATGGTCTCTGAGTGGATATGTTTTGCTGTTGGTGCCCTTTGCTTCTGTGCTCAGCTGGCACAGACTGATACTGGGTCATTTATTTTTGGATGGGATACCATGTAGCTCCTTTCTGGTGATACAGAGAGGGCTGCTTCTCATCTGCAGTGATTCCAGCTGTGGGAAAAGAGTGGGACAGGTCTGATGAGAGCAACAATTCTCTCACATTTTTCTTCAGCTTTCAACTGTTTAAGAAGAGGGTGTTAATTTTCAGACCCTGAATTAAACGTCTGGTAATCAAATATTTCACTTCCAAAGTGTTCCTTATGCTTATTTGTTTTTTCTTAGAAGTTTCTTGTATGACATTGTATTAATTCATAAGGCTTCACTAATATTTTTTTTTTTTCCTCTCTTCTTTTGTGTGTGTCTGTTTTTCTGGAACAGTAAAATTTTTAGAAGTCATTAAGCCTTTCTGTGCAGTGTTACCTGAAATCCAGAAACCGGAGAGAAAAGTGAGTCTGTGTCATGTCCTTCCTTGCTTTTCCTGGCCCAGGTATAACAGTGCTTGTGATACTCAAGTCCACACTCCCAGTATAAATACAGACAGTGCACCCTGAAGTAGGATGTGTTCTTTGGAGGAAGAGGAGTCCATGTTAAGGTAAAAGATCACCATGGTGGTGAATCCTTAGCAGCCTTCTCATGAGCTGTTCCACTTGGTAATTATACCAATTATTCTGTTTGTTTTAAGTCTAATCTCTAGACTAATTGCAGCCCCATATGATTGGGTCTAAGACAGGAGAACAGAGTTTTTCAGCTCTGTTTTTCCCCCTGTTGCCACCACTGGCTCTGAGTGCTGGTCACAGCTCTGGACTGGTTATATAGTACTTTGAAAAGGTTTGTGCTCTTATTCAGGACCCACAGATTTCATTCTTTCTTCCCCACACAATATTTTCCAGTCCTACAGCTGTGATCCACTTTGCTGCAGTGGGAAGATGATCATCTGTGATGTAGTTCAGGTAGTTGCTCCCTGTTTGCCTACTGGATATGATGCTTTTCTTTGGTCTGAAATCAGTGAATTGAGTTCATTTGCAGCTGAGCTTTCTATTCCCCTTGTCCTAGAAGCTCCTCTCATTTCTTGGCATTTTTTAGTTTAACATTAGTTAATTTCTGCAGGTGGTTACATCCATCCATCCCATTTTTGAGTGCAGTGCATGGGCAGAGGAAGCCAAGACAAATCTACAGATACTGATTTTTTCTGTCAAGCTCATTGGCAGTTGTGATTTTTCTCTTGTTTGTTGTCTTTTTGTTTTGGATTGGTTTTTTTCCTTCCTTTCTGTTTGTCAGAGAGGAGCTGGTGCTTGCTCTGAGTCCTCCATCAGCTGCTGAAGGATGCACAGAGAGTGGCAGAGACTCCTGTCCCCTCTATTTGGGTCACTTTGTCTTCATGACTATCTGGGTCACTGTCTAGGCAGTGACTGCCAGCTGCCAGCTCTGTACCAACTGGAAGGGGAAGATAATTGGGAACATTTCTCAGACCGAAGAGCCCTTTGACCATTTGGTGTCCTTTGCTTGTGTGTAGTTTATCAAGTGTCTGAGGTCATTCTCTGGAGCTGTGTTCATGGGTGTGTTGCAGGCTGTTGCTGCAGACATCCTTCCTTGTGGTTTTAGTGGATTGGTTGAGGCCAGGAGGAGAAATGAAGGCAACAAAACAGAAAAGCCCCAAACATCTGTTTGCTGTAAACTTCTGTTGATTAAGTGCTGATGAAATTTGGTTCACTCAGGCGCTCACTGAATCAATTTGCTGTTATTGTTGATGAGAGAAGTGGCTTTTTCTGTCCCTAGGGAGTGTTGATTCTGTCATTTGTCCAACTTGATTAACAGAAGCAATTGCTGCTCTGGTGGTAAGCAGGATTGGTTCATATTCTCTCATAGGCACAGCTTTTCTGAGCAGAACATGGTGTTCAGAACAAGAGGATGATGCTTCAGTCTCTTCAGTCTCTTCATTTTCACAGGCTTAGAGAAAAATGTCAAAGGAATAAAATGTTAAACTGCATCTGATCAGATGGTGAAATGTCCCTGTGCTCGTTGCTGTTTGTGGCTGGGATATTTTGGCACCAGTCTGTATTTTGCTGTTCCTGGCATATGGATTCAGATGCCTCCTTTTTCCCTTTTGTTTTTTGTTGTTTTTTTTTTTAAATCCCAGAGGCTGTTTCTTTGTGAATAACCACGTTTTGGGGGTTGCAGAATTTCTTTGATGCTCATTCTCCACTGTTACAGGGAGAGCCAGAGCAGTTTTACAGCTTGACTGATGTCCCAGGCTCAGGTTTATGTTGGGCTGCACAGATCATTTGCTTAAGCATTTTTCTTTTTAAAAGTCTGTACTTAAAATCTGAATTATGGAGCTCAGACACCTCTTGGTGCCATGGCTCAGTGCTGCATACAGTCTAGCACAAGGTACTGTTTGGATTCATTTGCTGCTGTCACTGGTTTTTCTTTTTTTAACATTGTACTGTAAATATATTTAGCATCTGGCTGCTCTTAAAGTGAGACAGTATCAGTAAATAAATGAAATTACAGGGATTTTGCTTCCAAGTAAGTGCAGTTAGATTTGCAGTTAGATACAGACTGCTTTAGGTTTTCTTTTGCTTGAGAAGCTGCATTGCTGCAGCAGTTGGAGTTTCTCATTTGTGGTGCTCAGTACCTATAAAATCAGGTGCTGATCCATTTCCCTGCTACCTCCACAGGCAGGTTGAGTGGCTGGAAGCAGGTTAGGATTGCTGCTGTGCCAGGCTTGTGTTAGCTCATGTAACTTGGTAGCTGCTCTGCTCTTGCCTACAGTGACCACACTGATCTAAAAGTTTATGGTCTGTGGAGGAGAGGTGGGAACTTGAGACCAGGGAGAGCCAAGATGCAGTGTGAGGTTCAAGGGCATTTTGTTGTCTCCTGCTTTGAGTAATCCTCTGGTTCAAACTGAAATCTTGGGAATCCTCTCTTCAGCACCTGGCACTAGTTACAGTTGTCTCAAATGCTGTGATCCTGAGATTCTCCTCACTATAGTAGTGAATAATGATCAGTGAGCTGACATTCTTTTTGAAGTAGCAGCTCATTTACACACAGAAATATTTTGGAGGGAAAAGTCTTTAAAAATGAGCTTGTTCCTTTTTCCAGAAATATTTAATGGTGAATTGAAGCTTCCTCTAACAGCCTTTGAAGGACTTTATTTTCAACATTTTGACTTGCTATCCAAAACTCAGGGTTCTTCTGGGTTTCATCACTTGTTAAATCCCTTTAAAAGCTTTATAGTGCTTTAATTTAATAATCTCCAGTCTGTTGAAGCCTGGAGTACTAATCGCTGAACATGAGATTTATTTTGTTGTGTGTTGATCTTTCATGTTTGTAGTCATGCTGTTGCTTTTCTGTATGGGAATACTGTATATAAAATCTATTTTGTTGGCCCAGTGTCAGCTGTGCTGTCTGCCAGAGCCTGTAGCAGTTTTCTTTGACTACCCAGAAGCCCACAACTCTCTCAAATCTGAAAAAATATTGGAATTTATTTTTAACGAGACATGATGCCTTCTGGTTTTGCCTTTAATGTGAGAGTACAGTGGAAATTCCCCATACAATGAAGACTGACTCTCTCCAATCTTCCTGTAGATCCAGTTCAGAGAGAAGGTTCTGTGGACAGCCATCACACTCTTCATTTTCTTAGTATGCTGCCAGGTAGGTGTCAGTGCTCCCTGTGCTCTCTTCTTGTTTCATCTTCATCTGCCAGTTCCAGTTCTGTATTATTAGGGTTAAGCATTTCCAGTTACACCTGGTTCTCTGAAATGATCTTTATTTATTATGGCTTGTGTGTATTTTCAGAAACAAATGCTTTCTATTTAGTCTAAAATATATCATGTTTTTTCTTGTTATACGAAAAGTCCTATCCAATGGTGATACTGGCTGCAGGATAAATATTCATTGGGCAGTCTAGGCAAACCAAGCAGTGTTGTGCATCCTGTACCCTCTCTTCATAGATAACATTTACATTTTATCAATAACAAGTTCAGAAGTGAAATAAAGTGACATTTTTAACCTGAGTTCTCTTGAACAAGATGATGGGTTGTAAAGATTGCAGAAGAATGTTTTCTGAGGTTTCTGAGTTGACATTTGCTATCTTTTTTTTTTTTCTTTTTTCCATGAATATACTGTCAAAAATGTTAGCTAAATCTCTCCAGAATAGAGGTCTTTGCAAACATTTACCTGATCCTTATGACTCAGAGTTCCCAGAGCCTGTACTTGGGCTGTAAAGACAGTGTTTGTTGGCTTGGTTTTTAAACACTTAGATGTTGCAGAAAATGAGAATCCTTTTATTACTTGGTATGTAATTTTTAGAACTTGTAGACCTCTTAAAAGATTCAAATGAACCACAGATCTTCACAGTCAGGCTTTTTAGGTTATAAATATTAACTTACCCATTCCAGACTCTGGAGCAGTAGTTTAACAATTTTTGGTTTACAGCTCTGAAGGACTTTTGAAAAGCTGAAATCCAGCTCTTGTACCTACCTGTGTTTTTGGGAGGAGAAGCTGGGAATGGCACCAAAGCTGGAAGGCCATGGAGCTTGTCTGTGTTTCCTGGCTGCTGGCTGTGTGCTTCAGGAAGATTTTGAATGTACACAGGCCACTGCAATAGCTGAACAGGAAATCAGATGGTGCAGACCAGGGTTTTCAGGAATTAATCTACAAGATCGTCTGGATTCCTCATCTGCTGCTAAGACTTAAAAGAGCTTAAAATCCTTCAGTATTGACAGCTAGAACATTGGAGGTTTTATATAAACATGGCTAACTTTGACAGCTCCATATGGGATATTGTAAAACATATTCCCAGCTGTAGAATTTGAATATTTAAACTAGCTGGAGGAAGAGATTTACATTGTGGCTTGTGCTGTGTCTTTAATTTGTACTGAAAATAAAAAAAAAAGAAAACCCCACCCATTTCTTTGGTTTCCTTAAATATGTTTTGCTACAGTTTTACATCCTCAGCTCCAGCAATCTGGCTTTTGTGCACTAACTGCTCTAAGAGTTTCTGCTTTGTCCTGTAGAAGGGTCTTAGTTTATGGAGCTCAGTCCTCTGCACCACAGCCCCAGCTGGAGAACTTGGTGGTGTCCATGTGGCTGCTACTGGGTGCTCTGATTTCATTAGAACAAATGTTGGAATAAATGATATTGAAGAGTGTACCAGCTGAATCATTACACATGAAGGTTTTTGGCATAACAAAGGCTTTGTTTATCTGCTTATCTCTGTGCTTTGACAGATACCTTTGTTTGGAATCATGTCATCGGACTCTGCAGATCCCTTCTACTGGATGCGAGTCATTCTGGCCTCAAACAGAGGTTAGGAGATGATTTCCTTCCTTTCTCTCTCAGACCAGGTGAAAACCAGCCCCAGATGTCACTTTGCAACACTTTGTGAAGTTCTTAACACAGTTGTAATTCAAATTGACTGGTACTGGAGGAGAGCTTCATCTTAGGGATGGCTTTTCCTTTGATATGCAGATGAGCTTAATCTTGGTTCTCCAGTTTTAGGAATGATTCAATTTAAAATTGCAGTCTCTTTCTGATTAATATACAGGAATCTTCTGCCCCTCCATTTATGAACAGCTCTATTTGCAGTATGGGAATGCTGACTAGAAAATACCTTGTGTGCAAGTCAGTTACACATCAATATTTTGGTAACATCATGGGTGAGTAATTTTACAGGTGGGACAACTAAGGGCAGATGATTGGCCTTGCTAAACTCTAAGTCTAATAACTCATTTTGGAACAGAGAAGTGAATCCCGAGCAAATGTATAAGATCTAAACTCATGCTAGAAGTCTGATATTTGAGTGACCTGGATGCAGGGCTCTAAATGAGGACATTGACCTCAGCTGTATCTTGGAAAATTGGCTGGAAGTAAGAAAATTATCAGAACCCTCTAATGTGAAGGTACTAATTAATTACACACCAGTGCAGATATCAAATGAAGGTAAATAAGTTATCTATTATAAGTTATCTGCTGCAGAATTTGCATATAAGTTTCTGCCTCAGTAGCATATGAAATATGCTTGTCCACTACACAGACAGAATGGTACCAGTGGCCAGGAAGAGACTAGAGACTAAAAGCAACAAAAAGCCTGAGTGGGAAAGTTAATTTATGCTACAGTCAACTGACAAGAGAAGTAGAGATTTCCAAGAGCTGTGATGTGATAGTTAATGTTGATGCAAGTATGAAAGAAGCACATTATTGTAATGACTCCAATGCTTTCACATTTTGGTAGCAGGGAAAACACTAAAAAAAAATAAGAAAAAAGTTGAATAATGCTTATAATTTCTAAAAATTAGAACTGAACTGACTCATAGTTAGGCAGGCATGAAAAGTAGACTCCAGACAATAGGAGAGGTGCTTAAAACCCCTTTTTTAAATTCAGATTGCTAAAAATTATTAAAGGCTCTTGAGGAAATTAAGCAATTACAAGATAAGAATTGTTTGAAAAGATCAGAAGAAATGTCTGTACCAGTCTGTGAGGTGCCACAAATTGAATATTGCATACAGTTGTAATTACCATGCCCCAAGAAAACCCCAAAAACCCTTAAAAAATCCACTTAGGAAAAGGCTCCAGGGAGAATCAAAAGGTAGATAATAATCTATAGAAAGAGATCCTGAAAAATAAAGATTTTTAGCCATGAAATGTGCATATCCCAAATGTCTTTTACGTCTTTATCTCTGGAAAAAAGTGGATGAGGAATGGATAATCACTTCTTCCTTACCCTATGAAGAGGGAAGGGCAGCCAAGGGTATTAAGCAGCACATGTAACTCAAAATTTCTGGGTAAATTCCTGGCAGAAGTTGCCAGAAGCAGTTTCTGAGTAAATGACTGATCTAGGGGAAAAGGGAAATACAGAATGATGCTTCACCCAAAGGAGGGATCCCTTTCAGGGGTGATCAGCTCTGGCTGTGCTGTTTCTGCTGCTTTTCACCACAGTGGGCACGGGGTGTCTACCTTGGTGTGTTTGTGGAAGTGAGACCCAGTCAATTTGCCAGGCCTCCCTGCACTTACATTCCAGCCAATGCCTTCCATGCCAAGAAGGTTCTAACTGCTGGTGTTGCTCATTTGTGGAGTATGTTCCACATTCATGGCTGGGTTGTGCAATGGTGCTCTGGTCAAGTGCCTCTCTTGGTGACAAGCCCATCTGTGGGTTGTGTCTCTGCCTTAAAGGCCTGAAGCTTCATGAGCCCACTGAGCTGAAAATAATTGACCTGTGTGCTGCCAGTCTGGGTCTAACACTTTTTAAGCCTAGCAGCCCAGTCCTCCAGCTCCTTTGATGTTCTTCATGGCCCTCCTTTTGGGTACATGGGCATCTGTGATCCTAGGAGATAGTACCCAAAGTTACACCCAGCACATGTAGGGGTTGGGAGCTGCTCATTCCCAGCAGTGAACACTGGATGTCAAACACTGTGACCACCACACCTCTAGAGAAAGCTCAACAGTCAGAGCAAGCAGGAGAGGAGCAGAAGGATGGGTGAGACCCCCCAAGGATCAGGAACAGAGACTGTTCCCAGTAAGCTCTCTGGTTTCAGTGAGCATGATGTTTATGGTTATGCTTCTGTTGGCCAGCTTGGGTCAGCTGCCTTGGCTCTCACTCCTCTGAGCTTTAGCACCAGGCTAACTTCAAGTTGCTAAAGACTTTGATTGCAGTGGAGACCCACCTACTGTCACTGGCCCAAGCAAAAGCCAAGTGTCTTATCAACTGCATTCTCCCTGAACTGAGTGCTGCAGTCTTCTCAAAATGCAGCTTTCCTGAACAGAAAATGTATCCTGTGGCTCTGTCCCAGCTAAACCAGGACACAGACCTCATTCTTTAGGAGAGATGCTTGAGTGGCAATTGTGTTAATTTTTCTTCCTGTTTAGGTACTTTGATGGAATTGGGTATCTCACCCATTGTGACATCTGGTTTGATCATGCAGCTGCTAGCTGGAGCAAAGATCATTGAAGTTGGTGATACTCCAAAAGACAGAGCCTTGTTCAATGGAGCTCAGAAATGTAAGCACTGTTCCAATTAAAATTAATAAGCATATTTTTATTCTTGAGAAAGCAGCCTGCCTAAGTGAAACTAGATGTGAGATTTCTTTGGTAGGTGATTTCAGCAGATTTTTTTTTTAAAGGATTTGCTTTCTCTCTTGTTTTAGTATTTGGGATGATTATTACCATTGGGCAAGCCATTGTGTATGTTATGACTGGAATGTATGGAGATCCTGCT
Source organism: Ceyx melanurus (assembly GCA_024611195.1). Classification (NCBI taxonomy): domain Eukaryota; kingdom Metazoa; phylum Chordata; class Aves; order Coraciiformes; family Alcedinidae; genus Ceyx; species Ceyx melanurus. The sequence goes on along the minus strand of JANHGL010015258.1, from coordinate 19,557 downwards.
GAAATGGGTGCTGGAATTTGTCTTCTTATTATAATTCAGGTTTGTAATGAGCTATTTTGTGTGTAACTGAGACTGGTTAGATACATTATAGCTGGAAGGAAAAGTCTTTCTTTGTCTGGTTGCCTTGTATTTAGTGCTGTAAAGCATCATCCTGTGCATCTGCCTGTCTGTATATGAAAAATTCTAAGTATTCCATAAAGAACAAGGAACTTAGGGTAGTAAATATCAAAAATGTTGCAGATAGGAGTGACAAGATGGGAATTGGTGGACTCCAAAAGCTGCTCTACAGTACCATGAAGGACTTCTCCCTAAGTGGCACAGATGCAGCTTTGAGACTTTATCCTGTAGATCAAAGCAGCAAATGCATTCATGTCAAGAGTTCCTTGAACACAAGCATTTGATGAGTAACTTGTTCACTAGTGTCAGCATTGAAAAGTCAGAGGTGATTGCCAGGTGAGCTGTGCATCAGAGGGCAAAAATATTGCATGAATATTTAGAAGAAAGATTCAATGATCACTCTCTAACTGGATGAAAACACTGGAACGGGGAATTCTCACCTAATTCTGGGCATTATTCATTCTTGCTTCTGCTCAATTTTGTTCCATTTCCCCACAGCTCTTTGTTGCTGGTTTGATTGTGCTGCTGTTGGATGAGTTGCTACAGAAAGGTTATGGCTTGGGCTCTGGTATTTCCCTGTTTATTGCTACCAACATCTGTGAAACCATTGTCTGGAAGGCTTTTAGTCCCACCACCATCAACACTGGCCGAGGTAGGTGTGTAGTCACAAGCAGTTATGATGTGTTTGGATGTATAATACACATAACTGTGAGGTGTTTATCAGATGGGAATGAAGAAAAATGTTGTACTATGTGATGGTTCACTTTTAAAGTCTGTTGTCTAACATTGAAGTTGAAATGTTGTCTGACTTCTGCAAAGATTAATAGCCTACAAGTTTGCTGATTTGAATTGCAGTCATGAAAATGCCACTTGAAGACCATTGACTGAAGATTTTACATTGGCCAAGTTGAAATAATCTTGTTTTAACATAATTTCACAGAATCACAGCATGGTAGGGGTTGGAAGGGACTTCTGGAGATTGAGTCCAACCCCTGCCAAAGCAGGTAGCCCAGAGCAGGTTGTGGAAGTCTCTAGAGGAGGCAACTCCACAGCTTTCTGGGCAGCCTGGTCCAGGGCCCTGGCACCCTGTCAGGAAAGAAGGATTTTCTTTATGTTTAGGTGGAACTTGCTGCGTTGCAGTTTGTGCCCTTGTCCTGTCACTGGGCACCACTGGAAAGAGTCTGGCCCCATCCTCTCAGCACCTGCCCTTTAGATATTGTTAAGCATTGATAAGATTCCTTCTCAGTCTTCCCCAGGCTAAACAGCCCCAGGGCTCTCAGCCTCTCCTCATCAGAGAGATGTTCCAGGCCCTATGTGGTCTTTGTTGCCTCCACTGGACTCTCCCCAGCAGTTCCTTATCTCTTATGAACTGGGGAGCCCAGAACTGGACACAGTACTCCAGCTGTGGCCTCACTAAGGGTAAAGGGGCAGGAGAACCTTCCTTAACCTGCTGGTCATATTCTCTTGATGCACCCCAGGATACCCTTGGCCTTCCTGGCCCCAGGAGCACATTGCTGGCTTGTGGATAACTTGTCTTCCAGGACTCCCAGGTCCTCTGCAGAGCTGATTTCCTGGAGCTCAACCCCTAACCTGCACTGGTGCAAGTGACCAGCAGACATGGGGAAGATAAATTCTGTATGTTTAGAGGGGTTATCCTGCTGTTGTTGGGGGCTACAGAAAACTTCTATAGTTAGTGCCTCCCAGTTACTAGTTTGATTCTTCAGAGAGTACTGGCTCTTCATTTCTCAGCCAGTCTGACAACATCTGGTTGTCCTGAGACCCTAGAGATACTGAGTTAAAATGCAGCCTGTTTTCATCAAGAAGTTAAACTACATCATACATTTTGCAATGCTGAGCCATGTTTTAGTTTGTTTTTATTTTCAGCAGTTCTGTTGATTTTCATTGCTGCTTTTCCTAAAGCTGTTTTTCTCCTTGTTTATTATTCCTTCCTTTTCATCATCCTGCCCCAGAAAAGAAAGAATAAGAGTGTTCTTTCAGGTGTATAACTTTATTTCTGGTTAAGGAAAAAAAATTTTTGTTAGATTATTCTGGAATTGAAAACAGGATCCTCTGTTATGATGCATGTTTTGCAATAGGATTTGTGTCTCGTCTCACGTTATACATGGCATTCTTAAAATGGAAACACAGTATTATTAGAACTACTTTTAACTTGCAGGTTAACATGTATTGTGCTTTCTTGCTTCTTGCAGGAACAGAGTTTGAGGGTGCTGTGATTGCTTTGTTCCATCTTCTGGCCACACGAACTGACAAGGTCCGGGCTCTGCGGGAAGCTTTTTACCGGCAGAATCTGCCCAACCTGATGAACCTGATTGCCACTGTCTTTGTGTTTGCTGTGGTCATCTACTTCCAGGTGAACTGGGACACTCCTCTGAGAATTTTGTTAGAATTAACAGCTGCAGGGACCTTAGACATTGTGCTCACTGGGAAAAATGCAAGGGTTAAACTGAGGTAACTGGGAGTGGCTCAGTTTTGAGTAAGGAGCTCGTTTTATTGCTGTATTGTTATTTATCAAACCTGCCCCTCTGTGGCTTCAGTCATGTGCCCCTCTCACAGTGCAGCTGTTATATATTCTTGATATATATATAAAATTCATTTTTATATTAAAAATATATATTTTTATAGCATAGTAGTACTCAGTGATGCACACAGTAGTACTCAGTGATGTAACCTCACATGTCATTAAAATACTATTTGAGTATTTTTACTAAATATGGATTCTGGAACTGCAGTAGTTTTATCACCATATATTTGAGCTTTATAGTTGATTTAATGCATTTGGACAGAGCTAAGGAACTTTGCTTCTTTGGGGTGTGGATGGTGTCAGTTGCTTCTAGAAAACAAGTGTAATTAATGCACAGCTTACTGGTTTTCCCCTAATTTTCTTGAAATACTTCGCTCTCTTTTTCAATGTATTTACTAAAATGAACACTAAAGGAGATCCATATGGTGGTTTATTTTTCTTTTTTGTGTGTGTGGCTAAAATGTGGTGGGTTTTTTTTGTGGTTTGTATTTTGTTCTGGGGTTGGTTTGATTTTCTAAGCAGTTGACTCGATGGGAAAAACTAATCCTCTGGTTTTCAAATCCATGTGGCTTTTCTTGGGCCAACTCAGGATTCTGCTCCAGAAAGCAGATGGCTGGGCTTGCCACATAAAAGCCTGTGGTTAAGTGGCTAGTTAAATTAAACACCATTTAAGGCTTTATCAAACCCTACTCCATGAAGTGTATTTTAGGGGAATATCCTTTAGCAGATGGGAGTTAATGTTTATGTAAAAAGAATGTAAGATAACCAAGGAGTAACACTAATAAATCCTTCAAATCTGGAATCCAGACTGCAGCAGAAAGCCTTTGGTGTTTTCTGTCCAAGCCCTTGCACTCCTTGTGTATTTGTCATGAACTCCATGGTCAGGAACAGTTTTCAGGCACATTGGGAGTACTTTCTGTTTTGGGAATAAACTCAGTGCCTTTGTGTTCCTCCCCACAGGGATTTCGTGTCGATTTGCCCATCAAGTCAGCACGGTACCGTGGGCAGTACAGCAGCTACCCCATCAAGCTCTTCTACACCTCCAACATTCCCATCATCCTGCAGTCTGCCCTGGTTTCCAACCTCTATGTCATTTCCCAGATGTTGTCTGTTCGTTTCAGTGGCAACTTCTTGGTGAACTTATTAGGACAGTGGGCAGTAAGTATCTTACCACTTCTTTAACAGCACGTGTATGACTTCCTTCTGAAATGTTGGTGTTTCCAGCAGAAAACTGGAATATTTATTTTCTTTACATATATAAAAGCTGGTTTAAACATTAAATTCCTCTGTAAATTCAGGATAGGACTGAGAGAGATCTGTGAGAAATAACTAACTGCCTTTTTCTTCCCCTCTCAGGATGTCAGTGGTGGTGGCCCTGCTCGTTCTTACCCCGTTGGTGGCCTGTGCTACTACTTATCCCCTCCAGAATCCATGGGTGCAATATTTGAGGATCCTGTCCATGTCATAGTTTATATCATATTTATGTTGGGATCCTGTGCATTCTTCTCAAAGACCTGGATTGAGGTGTCTGGCTCATCAGCAAAAGATGTGAGTGTCTGAGAAACGTGCCTGTTTGCAAACACTGCCTCTAATTCTGATTAGCTACCAATTATCAGTTATTACTCTGACAAAATAATGGGGTCTGGAGAACAAGTCTTGAGAGGAGTGGCTGAGGGAACAGGGATTGTTTAGTCTGAAGAGGAGGCTGAGCTCCGTACAGCTACCTGAGAGGAGGCTGTGGTGAGGTGAGTGGTGGTCTCTTCTCCCAGGTAACTAGCAGTAGGATGAGAGGTAATGGGCTTAAATTGCACCAGGGGAGGTTTAGGTTGGACATTAGGAAAAATTTATTTACTGAAAGAGCAGTGAGGCCTTGGAACAGGCTGCCCAGGGAGCTGGTGGAGTCACTGTCCCTGGAGATGTTCAAAAACTGTAGGTGTGGAACTTCAGGACATGCTTTAGTGGTCATCATATTGGGTTGACAGTTGGACTTCATAATCTTAGTGGTCTTTTCCAGCCTTAATGATTCTGTGATTCTAATATCAGGTGGCTATGAAACACTGCTGCAATTTCATAAAATTCTGGGTTTTGCAGGTTGCCAAGCAACTCAAGGAACAGCAAATGGTAATGAGAGGCCACAGGGATACTTCAATGGTTCATGAGCTTAACAGGTAAGGAAATGCTGGCTTCCAGCTGACTGGTTAGGAGTGCTGGCTGTCCACTAGAGCACGTGCTGGCTGATAAATCCACAACCTGCTTCCACTGCAAATATCAGGATTCTTCCCCTTTACCTGTTGCCTCTCCTAGTAATGCAAAGGATGTTTACAGTGGTAGGAAAGAGATTAACCTGTAGGTAGTGTCATTTAAGTGGCATAATGAGGGAATTTGGGTTGAATCTCTTCCATGTTTGTAAAAGGAAGATACCTTGAATTTTACAATGTGTAATTTACCATCACTGAGCTAAGGTGACACTCCAAAAGTGACACTTTATGCAGGATGCAAAGCCTGCAGATCTAGATTTGAATGGTAGATTTAACCCTATGTATTCAAGTCAAAGCAGTTACTCTTGGTCCTGTGGGGGTTATGTAGCACACACACACACACATACACACATTTATATAAAATTGCTATATACATAAAATTGCTATACTGTGCAGTGGAAAGCTGTGCCAGTGTTCAGTTACTCCCAGAGATTCCCTATCAATGAATATCTGTTGTAGTTTCTCCCCTTTGCAGATAGGGCACATGGTGAGAGCCAGTGGCAGAGGTGCATTTGCAAGGCTACAAGTTTTGCTCAGTGTTCTAGTTGGCTATTTTAGTAGTAAATGCATTGTTAGAGTCCTCAGTTGAGAATCCATGATGCTGACTGTGTTGTGTTGCCTCTGGTGCAGGTACATCCCAACAGCAGCAGCCTTTGGTGGTCTGTGCATCGGTGCCCTCTCGGTGTTGGCTGATTTCCTAGGAGCCATTGGCTCTGGCACTGGCATCCTGCTTGCTGTCACTATTATTTATCAGTATTTTGAAATATTTGTAAAAGAGCAGGCTGAAGTTGGAGGAGTAGGTGCATTATTTTTCTAGCTGTCCAAATATTTCATGGTTTGTGTGAAAGGGAAAGTATTTTGACATTATGCCTCATTTAGTCCAATAATGCTGTTTTCTTTCCACTCGTTCTCAAGTGCTGTGTCCATGAATGTAATGGGCACTGAGCAATGCCTGTGTGCAGCATTAGTACCAGCTGCCTTAACAATTCAGTTTACATTATCTTGTTTAAGTATCTAGTGTTGCCTGTAATGCTGGAAACCAGTTCATCCACCTTGCTGTTCACACACTGCAGTGAGATGCTCAATTGTGTCAGGTTGCTAGCGGCGAACGTTTTTGCACACAGCATTCAAGTGTTACATTGACTGCCCTGTCCTTAACAGGAAACAAAAGAAAATCTGAGTTCAGGTTGCCACGTGCCAGTATTCTCAACAAAGTTTATTTATACCCTCTCTTTTGCATTATTTTTTTTTTTATATATACTTTTTTAACTTGCATTTCCCCATCATTGAATCGGTCCTTCTCATTCTGCTGTGGTGTCTCCACCCAGGCACCTTTCTCTTAGCACTGAGGGTGGACAAGCAAACACTTTACTGGAGACTGATAGTCATCTCACCTGTGAGCTGGTTCTGGGGTGGATTTGCTGCACTGCAGGGCCCCAGGGTGTTGTGGTTCCGTGCCCTGGGGCTCCTGTGGTTCAGGATGGGAGCTGCTGTCTCCCTAGCAGCTCAGCCCCGTAGTTTTGTTTAAACATGTACTTGTGAAAACTGTGCCACTGAAGCTTCATGTCCACTTTGCTTTTGTGAGTCTAAAGAACAAGGCCTGGTTCCTAAAGCAGACCTCCTGGAAGGGAAAGGAGTGGGGGGAACGAGGAGTTCCTGGTGAAAATTTATTTATGTTGCCGCCCTTTGCAGCGGCGATGGAACAACTGTAACCTTAGACAATAAACTTATTTAATTAAGCTCTTCCCTGTGTCTTCTCTGTGCAAGGTGCATTTCAGAGGTGGGTTTTGATCACATATAACATGCTTTGTTAGTGAGGCAGATCTGGCAGGCTGCCTGTCACTTCATTCTTTCTGGAATATCATTCTGATGGGTTTTTAGCAGCCTTAATGAAAAAACATCTCAAGATTCCTCCCTTTAAACCCCCTGAGCTGTTCTGCTTGCCTGTGACCAATTCCTTCTTCCCTTTGATTTCACATTTTGATCTGTCTTCTCTCACACTCAACTTGAAAGTAACTCTGTCTTGTTTGTGAAGGTAAAAAAATCTTTTCTGCTTCAGTTCTAATATAGGACAGTGCTCCTCATTATGCACACTCATCCAAATTTACTTCAGAGGCCAGACTTTGATATGAGCATGTTTCTTAAAACTCCTCACTGAAGGCTTGTTTGGCAAAAGATTTACCTAGAAGTGAGGAGACTGAAGAGCTGTGGATGTGTCCTAGAGAGAGCTGCAAGGCTGGGCTGTCTTGGGGCAGGTACATCTGTCCCTTCAACACAATCTCCTGTCTGGGTCCTGCAGCAGCTGGGTTTGCACCAGTGGCTGTTCTGTTTCAAACACTGCAGGGCTCTGGGTCCCTCTGCTCTGCTCCTGCTGCAGAACAGTTGGTGAGGTGGTGCTGCTGCTTGTGAACATGGGCACAAAGTGCTGTTCCAACAAGTACAGTTACTTGTCTTCCTTATAGTGAAACATAACTGCAAGGATTAATATAGTGAGAAACATGCCATACTGAAAATTAAACAGCATTTTATTGTGATTAGTCTGTCATTCATAGACTGAGTAGTTAAAAAAAAATATTTTTGTCAGTTACACAATTCCAGATAAAAATATCAGAATCATGGCTATGAATACTTGTTTGCCCTACAAATAAAGCAAAGAACCTTTACTACAAGAAGAGTTACACATCTAAGCCATCTGAATTGGGCATTTTTCATCTAAATTTTTCATCATCTAATGTTAGAATTTCATAAAAGGAACTTGGAGGGGTTTTTCTGCTGCACGCTTCAGGGCCAGTGCATAGGTGTAAACCCTGGCATCCACTGCAAGGTGCTCCTCTGCTATCAGCTCTGGAAAAAGAATCAATTATCAGATGCTGTTAGAACTTCTCATCTACAGAAATGTAAGTCCTTTACTAAAATGAAGCTGTATAGCATTCCAGACATGAATCCTTACTGCTAACAATTAATGCTGTCACTAACTCTGGTATGGGGTCAAGTCTCTCACAGCTTTTTAAGGTAATTCAAGGGGAAATGCCATGAGGAGCTATGAGAAGAGGAACTCAAGGGTTACTGAAGCTCACACTGGTGTATTTAGTGTGTCCAACAGCTCTTACCATCAATTCTCTGCAGCAGGTCGTTCTTGGGAAGGGAAATAACTTCCACAAATTCTAAGAGAAGAAAAAAATTTTACCTTTGAATTAGTAAAGAGTAGAGGAAGCTACCTCAGTGTCCTGCTTCTTCTAGATCAGAAAGGGAAACTGACTGGTCAGCAGCATCCAAAAGGCCAATTAACTGGGGCAGGGCAGGGATGGGTCACTACACATATGACAGAAAGAAACTGGGTACCTGACAGCTATGGAGGGAAAGAATCCTAAAGGGAGACCTCCCTTCTGAGAATGGAAAATATCCTGTTGGAATGGACTTCACTTTGGACTTCTGTACAGTTATGAACTGTAAATGCTCAAACCAGCACAGAGGCAAAGGGTTTGCTCTTGATAGATTGGTGTTGGCTCACACCTCCCCTTCCTGAAGCAGTTGTCTGTGGGGCTTGAGCTACAGCTCTTGCAGATTCAGTACTTTCTATTTCCCAAGACACTGGTGCTGTAGGTGCAATACCTGAAGATCATTGATGAGATAGTGCCCCAAGGGAATTTTCCTGTTTAGGCCAAAGTCAATCTCATGACTGTTTGATTTGGGTCAGGAGGTTAACCAAGCCCAAATAAAAACCAGTTTAAACTGACATTTTCCAAGTAAAACTTGCCAAAGAGCACCCTTGACCTTACTGTCAATGGGAGAAGTTATGTAACATACCTCCATCATCTGCAAATAAAAAGGAAAAAAGTAGTAAGTTCAGAGTTTTGAAATAAAAAGCACTTAGATAACTACTGATTGTAAGTGATGCTAGTTACTTCCAGGGTCAAGCCACAATTAAGAGGAACATCCACATTCACAAGTGCTGATGGCCCTCACTGCAGCCTGGCACCTCCATTCCTCATTCTGGGTGTGCTAACACTTAACATCTTGTACACTCAGTAAATCACATTTAGCAAAGAAACACAGTTCTGTGTTTTCGACTGCAGGGTATGATTGGAAGGTTGTACAGCATCTAAATCAGCTGGGACAGAAGAGATGCAGCAGTAGGGATAATTCTTTTAAACCTGTTTTTTTGTAGCCTCAGAATTTTGAAGTAAATGGTACAGAACTCACCCAGTTTCTGCTTAGGTCTTGTGTTCTCAGCCTCATCTCCATTGATGATGACACTGACAATGTGTGTGGTGCTGTTTGACAGCCCTGGGTCCAAGCACAGAGCTGCCAACAAAACAGGTTCATTTTTCAGGCACCTTATTTCAACAAAAGCTTTCACAGAAACACATCTGACACAGCAACACATATTTGACATTTGTTCATGCTGGAAAAGTCAGAAGTTTGTTTTCACATGTAAAAGTAACATTTGTGTAGCTCAGGTCTTGTACAGGGTCCATGTAGCCTTGTTTTCAGCAGCTGGCTTTGCTTTCCAGTCCATAGAAGATTAAACCATAACCTGCAATTCCCTTACAGATTTCCTCAGTTTACTGGAGTCTAATTTTTCCATTGCCTCTCTTCATCTCAGACCCCACTATGAAGTTACCCTGTCATCAAGAGCTGACTCTCAGATGCAATGACATTTACTTAATCACATATCAGTGGCCTCACCTTTCCACCTTCTCAAGTTTTATTTCTGATCCTCATTTTGCCTTAATTTTGTTTTATGTTGGAACCACTGGATTGGCAATATGTTCTAAAGGCTCTCTGGATTTTCTCCAGTTCTTCCCAGCTTTCTTCCACCCACCTGGAGAACCTGAGAGCTGTCACCTCCACCCAGGCTGCATCACACAGCTACTGTTTTCTTCCTAAGGTCACAGAAGCTGTTCACATCAAGTCCATCGATTCAGACCTTTATATCAAAATGCCAAATCACAGCCTGAATAATTGGATTTTGTGTAAAGGATCTTAATTAAGAGCCACGTTTTCCCCTCTAGACATCAAACTTCTACTTGAGTCCTGTGTGTTTAAACAGAAGTTTAGCAACTGCCTCATCAAGGACCAAAGTCTCATCAGTACAGCCATGGGATACTACTCTGCTGATCTCTGTAGACTTTCCTGCATTGATTTTTTTCCTTTGGTTTAGAGCATTTTATTTAGAGTACCAGTCCCAGACAGAGTTAGCTTTGGGTGGGAAAACAAAAAAAAGCAAAGACCTGGAGTACATTCCACAACTTCACCCTTGTACCCAGTTTCCTCCTCCAGCTCCCGCAAGGCAGCGCTTTCCGCAGTCTCATTTTCCTCCATGAGGCCTGGGAGGTAAAGGATGCACAAGAACAATTAAAAGGCAGCACTTAACCACAATGCCCACCCGAGATCTGATCCAGCTCTATAGAGCAGGTGGAACATCCTCACCACCCTTTTTTACAGAGGGATAAACTGAAGTGTTAGGAAGGATTCTACTCCTGGATTTGCTGTGCCAGGGGAGGTGTCAGTTGGCTATTGTGAAAAATCCCTTCACCAAAAGTCTTGTCCAGCCCTGGAACAGGCTGCCCAGGGCAGTGGTGGAGTCCATCCCTGGAAGGCTTTCAAAGCCATGGAGATGTGGTGCTAAGAGACATGGTTTATTGCTACCTGGCAGTGCTGGGTTAACAGTTGGACTTGATGATCTAAAGGTCTTTTCCAGACAGAAGGACTTCTGTTCTATGGTTCTGTGCTCAGGCTGCTGCCCACATTCTTAACTGGTTATCTACAGCAGCAAGAGACCTTCCCAGGACAGGGCATTAATATTCTCATGAGGCCAAGAAGCCAAATGCTTTGACTGTTAGAGAAAGGAGGAATGAAGGGACATGCAATATCCTGCCACCAGATTACTGGGCAAACCATCTCCAACCTGCTAAAATGAGCTTGTGTTCTTCATTATCAACTATTCCTGTTTGTGAATAGCACACTGAGCTGCAGAGCTCACCATGGTTTTCTGGTTAGAGCCACTCCAGGCACTGGAGTGTCACTTGAAGTGACTGGATGTTTCAGTCACTCACCTGCAGGAAACTCCAAGCAATAGCCGTTAATGGGGGGCCTGAACTGTTTCACCAGGACAATGCAGTCGTAGTGGAGGGTTCTCTGTAGCACTGCTATCACTGCTACCCCTGCAGAGGGACACAACACAAGGCTTTGCAGAATTTGAGCACAGCAGAAAGTGAGTAGTTAGTGCTAGATCTGGAAAGGAACCCAGGCACTGTCACTCTGAGCATTAAACGTTTGGATGCCTGTTCCAAAATCCTGAAGGATGAATTTATGCTCCTTATGTCATGTCTGGTGAGACACAAAGCCCAAAATGGGATCTTCAGAGTACCCCAGCAAACGAGGCACATCTACAGAGCAAGACCAAGCTTGATCCCTCCAAGATAGAGGGGTCTCTTGCCTGCAGAGACTGTTTGTCACTATATGGAACCCCCTCCTACACTCCTTGTGTGGCTAAATGTGTCCCTCTTCTGCCCAGGGAGAACTTCATCCCTAGTCCCTAACAGCAGACCTTAATCTCCAGTGGGTGAGCTACTCTGTATCAGGGCATCCCTCATGTCTTTGAAATTGCTCCACTGTTGTAAAGTGAACACAATCATCTTGGGACAACTCAGAGCCAGTAAGGTTCTGATTTGTCAGCACTGCAGTTAGCAGGTCATTAGCTCAGGAGTATATATAACATATATACATAGCAAGCTCTGCTGAGCTGTTTGTTCCACATCCTCACTCATTCAGAAACAGATCAGCTCTAAATCTGCATTGTCAGTTCAAGACCTTCCAAAGAAAAGATGCAAAGACAAGAAGTCACCAATGTCTTACCATCAGCTGTAACACCCTTTTTGTTCCCAGTACGCTTTACAGTTTCCCATGTTCTGTTTAACACAGAGAGAAGAACAAATTAATATGTAAGTTGTCTTGCTACTTTCATTTAAAAGCAAAATACCCCATCACACATTGAGGCCCCATAAGAAAGCAGCTGGCCTTAGGCAGGCCCTGTCAAATACTGGCATTATAATAGTCTTGTTTTGCCTAATTAAAGGAGGGAGAGAGAAAAAGGTTAATTAAAGATCACTAAAAATAAGGGAAAGACATTAATTATTGTCACAAACAGGCAAGTCTTATGAAAGTGCAAAATAAAGCAGTTTATATATAAAACTTGTCAGATTTTGAAAGGGGTTTGTACCAAGACCACGTGCATTCAATCTCTTCTTGCTTTTGCATAAGGTTTATAGTGTAAGGTACTGGGAGCTCTAAGCTCAGTTACCTGAGCACACCAGGGGCACACAGGCAAGGAAGACCAAAGCTTCCTTCTCAAAAGAAGCAATGGGATGAGTTAAAAACAAAACTCCTTCCACAAAAGCTCTAATCTCTGCTAGTTTTTAGAATACTGATGCATTGTGAGGTACTGAGAAAGTGATCAGTACAGAATCTGACATGGAAGGGGAGGGAAGTAAATCCACATTGTCACATCCAGAGAAATACAGCAACACACAACAGGATTGGACAGGAGAGATAACACAAGAGGACAGTAATTTGCAGTAGTGTGAGATCCAGCAGCAGGGAAAAAGGAGCTCTTAATGAAGAACTAGAAAAGCCTTAGGACAGACTCTGCCCATCACAGTCCAGTTGCAGGGCTAGAACTTGCTAAGAGGGAACTGGAAACACCAGGTACATCAGGGTCCAGTGTGTCCCAGAGGGTTCAGGAGCCAAATCCAATCCCACGTGCCAGCACAGATGCTAGGGGAAAGATTTCATTCTCTGAACAGTACAGACTGGAAAAGAATTGCACAATGAACAGATCTCATCTTGTGTTGAGTGGTAGGTTTCTACTGCTCACTTTCTCCAGCCTGGGGCTACTCCATACTATTGGCAACATAGAGGGATATGAAATGCCAGAGAGGTAATTACCTGCTTTTACCAAAGGGATCAGTGTAAGTAGTCTCTTCAAGCTTCAACCATTTTCTTTCTGCAATTACCTAGAATAAAGAACTCTTGGTTAAATACATTATAGGATTAATCCTAAAGATATCTGGGGGGTTAAGGGGAGAATCAGCAAGACTATTTCTGAATTCTTTTGAAGGCAAGATCTCAGCATCAGAACACGTGGGAACATGCAACAACATCCCTGCAGCTGATATGGGGAAAAAAAACCCACATTTACTCTAAATTCTTGAACTGGAATAGAAAATAGGATGAGTCACTTATTCTTAATGTGACAGGTATAGACAGATGAGAAGCTCCTCTCCAGAACCTTCTATTAGTGGCCATAGGTCTGACCAGAGAAATCAGAAGCAATCAGTCAGATGAACAAATCTGTTCCTGCTGTCTCAGGAACAGCAAAGGAGCACCTGCTGGCAGCAGCAGGGGGAAGAACAGGACCTGGACAAACCCCACAGCATGAAACTGTAGGAGGATGGAGTCTGAGAGGCCACCCCTGTGGTTGGCACCTGCAGCCCTCCCATGCAGGGCCCCTGTGCCAGGCAGATCTGGAACTGAAGGAGATTCACCAGCTCAAAAAAGAATATAGAGAAATGGAAAGTAATATAGGAAGCAGCTGTAACTGGGTACAGAAGCACAACAGGGGATGAGCTGGAGGCAGAGAGCCAATCAGGAGTGATTGAGGTGTCCAGTAAATGATAACTGAGCTGGAAGAACTCACATCATTCTTAAAATGTGCTCTGAATTTTGGTAGGCAATTTAAAGAACAAGAGAGCTCCTTTGGCTGTGAATGTGCTACACTTATTCTACATGGGGGAGTTTCATCAGTGACTGTGGAAAGTCCAGTATTTCCATATAATAGGAATTGGAAAAGGAGAACTGTGTGCTCTCAGAAGGGTTTTCTGATGGCTTTGTGGCCACAGAAACAGCAGGGAGAAGGTGAAGTATATTATGGTCATTACTGCTACAAGAAGTGATTCTATTTGGAAGCATTGAGGTCTGTTTTAAATAGGTTTGTATTCACCCCTAAATCACTGCAGAACTGGAGCACAGGAAGATCCAAAAGAGAAACAGATGAAAAATCATGTTCCAGTGGTTGTCCAAAGAGAGGAACAAATACACTTTGATGATGTAAACAGAGCCAAAGGGTTGGTGATAATGAATGTTTTTATACATTGCAGAGAACACAAAGAACTAGATGACTGATCATGGACCCTTACTGCTGCAGCAGGCACCAGAACTGGCAGGTCACTGCCCCTCTCACCAAGTTAGCATTTGCTAAGCAGAAGGGGTAAAATGGCTGAAATCAGAAGCATATCACTGTACCCAGGAATTTCTGAGGAAAAAGAAATCCCCAGTCTGTAAGAAACTAGGCATATCTAAGCTCCATAAAGACAAAAGGGAAAAAAAAGAATAAAAAGGGAAAAAAAAAGAAAAAAAGGGGAAAAAAGAAAAAAGGGGAAAAAAAAGAAAAAGGGGGGAAAAAAGGAAAAAAGGGGAAAAAAGAAAAAAGGGGAAAAAAAGAAAAAAGGGGAAAAAAGAAAAAAAGGGGAAAAAAAGAAAAAAGGGGAAAAAAAGAAAAAAAGGGGAAAAAAAGAAAAAAAGGGGAAAAAAAGAAAAAAAGGGGAAAAAAATAGGGTTTCTGTGTACACAGCAAACAATGCCAAACAAAGCATCTTGGTTCCAATCAGGAATTCCTGAGCACAGCTTTTGGCCTCTCCTGTTGTGGTGCAATAATAGGACAGAGTGTAAATATTTACAATGGAAGCAGTTCCACAGCCCAGTTCAGGAAAGAGAGCCCCTTGCTGCTCACAGCCAACAGGGTGGGAAAATGGGAACGTGCCAGGTTTCCCTGGAAGCTAAAGTGAATTTGTCACCTGCTTTGTCAGGTCTGGAATGAAAATGTGCAGAAGCTGGCCCAGAGCACAAGCTCTTCAGCACTGCTGACACTGGGATGTGTGGCACTCACCTTAGAATGAGATCTTTTTATTGCTTTATCTATTACTTTGATAGGAAAATAGCATCTGCTCTTGCTTGAAACAGCCTGAGTGGGGGTGCCCAGATACAGGAAGGAGATGAGATCAGCTGCCACTTTCATGGAAGATGTTCCAAAGTCAGCCCTCTTAGTGCTGAAGTTACAGAACCTCTTGTAACATAAGGGCCACCAGCAGAGAGATGGTAAATACTCTGACAAAAAAACCTAAATAGCTTAAAATATGCTAGATCTACTTCCAAAGTTCCAGTGACATGAAAGAGCACAATATTCCAGAGGAGAACTAAGAGGAAAAAAAAAAAGAGGATAAAACAAAAACATTATCTGCAAAAAACAAAGGGTTTAATGGAACACCCAAAAAGCTTACCAAAAAACTCTATGCTTGAGAAATACTCATAAAGCCACCCAAAGGTAAAAGCCATAAATATATCCCAACACTGGGATTCTCTTGAAGAAGATTTGTACTTTGAAACTTAAAAACCATCAGAAGACAAGTTCATTGCAAGGAAGGCACACTGAATAAAAGGAAACCACATTTGTGCTGGACCAACAGTGTGATGCTGGGGCCAAACCTGCCTTTAATATCAAAGATGAGCTTTAAAGGATTCACTTAAAAAAGAACAGAAACAAATCTAGGCAGTTTAAAATTCTGGAGAAAGTCCTCACAAGCACCCACAAGAACCTCCAGACTCCTTCCTCCAGACCTGGTCTTTTCTGATCCTGGAAGATGTGAGCAAAGCAATTTGAAAACCAATTTCTACCTCCTTACAAAGGTCTGTAGAACAGCAGTGATCTAAACTCAGACCCTTTCAGCAAGCATCAAAGAAGGCACCATCCTAAAAGTTAAGGCAACTCTGAAGTGTTTTATCATCTAAAAGGAACAGGCTGTTTCATGATCCACTGCTCTGGACAGTCTCCCAGAGGTAGCAGCATTCCTTCTGAACAGACAGCACAGGGAACAGCTGCAAAATAAATGATAAAAAAACCCCAAACAACACAACAAAAGCTGACCAAACTAATGCAACTCTCCCTCTTAATTTGTATGATCATTTCAACCAAAATTTTAACCATCAGGAAGATTTTCCAACCATCCAGCACCTGCAGCATTCCCTACTCTGCACTCAAACAATCTGAGAGTATTTAACAACAAGGAGTCAAACCCCAGCATGTGATACCTCTTCCTTAAGGACAGATTGTCTGGCAGCTTTTGGAACTTCTGTGGTTGTCTCAGCTGCCATGTTCAGGAAAGTCAGGCTTTCCCCCTCCCGTGCAAAGTCCAGATCCCTGGGAAACAAAGTCAATATGTGCTTTCAGAACAAAGTTAAAAGGTTCTTTCCTGCATTCTAAGCTAACAAATCCAACTTGCTGGAGAAAGTTAGGGACCTGATGGCACGTGCAGTTCACATCCAGCTCCACCTGATGGGTTCAGGGTCATTCAGAGAAGAAGCAGAAATTTGGGTCACATCCCCCAGTTCCACAGTTGTAATAGTCCTGCTAGCTGCCAAGTAGCTGTGCTGGCTGAAAAATTCCTTAGCTATGCACAGGTCAGACACACACAAAGACAAAACTGATCCCTGTCAGTCAAATGGTTTCATTCTGACCTGGGTGCTCTGTCCACACAGCACTGCTACACCAGGAACACACCACTGTGGAAGTGGAAAAAGCCCTATACCAAGAGGACTTCAGGGATAAAAACTGGCTGGTATTGGGAAAAAAAATCAAAACTAGAACCTACCTCCCCTGTGCACACATCACAAATAAACACCTGGATACTCCATCCTTCCCAAGGTCACCTGGGTGTTGCTAGTCCAGGTGGGACATGGAGTTAGTGGGACCTGTCTGTCTTACTGGGAGTGATGCAGCAGAGAAATCCCATGCACTGGAGATTCTCCATTACCCCCTGTCTCACTGCAGAGCCACAGGGCACTTTCAGCACAGAAACTCCTGTTGCAAGGAAGCTCATCTCTGATATTGTGGTGATACTGTAGTCCTGAAAATCAGCATGAATCATAAGTGGAAAGACAGTGCAAAGAACCTGTCTAAACACCAGAAAAAAACATGAAAATCTTAAAGATCTCAAACATTCTTAACATTGCTGGTCATAAACTTTCCCTAAAGTCAGCAGGAATCTTTCTGTTGCCTTCAGCTAGGGTTTGAGAAGGCTCTGTGGGCTCTGGCAAGGAGCAGTACCAGGAATGAGCAATCTTCTGCTCTGTGTACCCAATTTTAGCACTTTTTCAGTTCAGCTTTATGCTTTTATGGCAACATCCACTGCTCATTTGTGAAACGTTTAGTAGCACACAGCAACAATCAGCTTGCTTACAGACTACATTTGCATTTCATTTCACCAAGTACTTAAAGGAAGAGGCAGTGCAAAATATTCCTGGTTATCAGCAGGATTAAAGCAATGGAGAAATCCATCTCCTCAGCAGGTACACAGGGCAGGCTCTGCCTTCACACAGTCCTGTTGGATGAAACAGGATTAATGTTCAAATTGCTTTTATAAAGTTGTCCTGAAAAGAAACCCTGACCTGTCAAACCCAACAGCTGCTCTTTCAAGAGTATGTTTTAGAATCCTTCCTTAAAGCAATGAAGCTCCACCTTAAAACTACACAGGTTTCTATCTACCTGAACTAATTTCTGTATGAAAAACTGGTCTACAACCTCAATTACTTGGCTTCTAAATTCTACCCCATGTTAGTTCAGTTTGCTGTTAACCATTTGTTCTTCAGTCAGCAATGTCTCCGACTCTCCTCACTTAGGATTCAAGAGCTGCAGCTGGACTAAAATACAAGATAAAACATTCCACCAAATGATGCTGAGGAAACACAGCCCAGCATAGCAGCTCCAAAAGAATCCTGGTCATCCAGAGGGAAAAGTCAAAGGAGGCTCTTTGTGATGCCCAAAATACACAGCTTTAAAAAGCTAAAAACCTCACATACCTCACTAGAACTCATCTCCTACGTTTGGGATTTAAGTTGCAAGGATCAGTGAATCCTTCTCAAACGTGGGTTGCCACAGTTGTATCCTGAATTCCACCAGCAGCTACAGCAATGTTTGTACAGCAGTATGAATATTTACCTACATCAGTCACAAACACAGGCCAGAACCTGGTGGCAGAAGCTGTTT
The DNA here is from genome assembly GCA_024611195.1 of Ceyx melanurus. Taxonomy (NCBI): domain Eukaryota; kingdom Metazoa; phylum Chordata; class Aves; order Coraciiformes; family Alcedinidae; genus Ceyx; species Ceyx melanurus. Next base: position 1,538 of record JANHGL010015258.1, on the reverse strand, counting down.
TCGACACAGCTCGCTCTCTTCTGCATTGAAGGGTGGCTTGTGACTTAAAATAATTAAAAATTACACAGCTTCAGTGCTTTGAATTATCACTAAAATCTCAAATAGGTGAAAACGAGAGGCTCATCTCAGCTGCTGTAGTTTCGATCTCCTCCACAAGAGGGTGCAAGAACTCCACCTATGAGTGACACTGGAAAAAGTTCCACTAAAAAAAAGTGGTTTTTTCCACATTGTTGACTGTATAGAAGTGAGAATTTCTGTTGTTAGAAAGCTGAAGAGCCCCTTAATTCAATGAAGGCTGCAATTCTGGTATCTCACATTAGTTACTGTCAAGGGTGGCAACACTTTCTTTTCCTAAACAAAAGCCACTGCAACTGAGAGTTAAACTTAACACTCCAATTTTAGGTTTTTTAAAAATCAGTGTTAGGTTTCAGGGTTGACCTTGTCCTGCAGCCCTCAGACATGGAGGTTTCTCTAGCTCAGAAAATCCCCACTGCATCACTGGAGTTAAAAACACAACACAGCTCAGGCAGCAGCCTGGGAACCCAACTCCTCACTTCCCACTATAGGAGCTCTACAAATGCAAATTCCTAACAGGTATCAGTGCCATTTTCAGAGTATGTGTCCTCATTTATCAGCTTCCATGGCATGAATCAACAGTACTTGGGCTATACATCATGGAAAACCACGTTTTGCTTTCTTCTGCCTTCTCTGATGGTTTTTGTGGCTGGTACCAAAACCATTCCATTTATTTCATGTGGGGATCAAACTCAGACCTGAAAAAGGCATCCCATTTAGAACAGGTATAACCTGATTCCCATTGCTTATTCCTTTATTGAGTGGCTTCTTTTCAAGGCAATACCCAACCAATCTCAAGTTTCCAAGTTCTCCTTCCCAGGAGTTCAAATCTTCAGCCACCTGAGGGCTGTGAATCAGAGAGCAGCCAGGCTACCAGGGCTCTGCACTCACCTATCCAAGTCATGAAGAGGGATTAGCTTTTCTAAACCACTTCTCAAAACATATCCTCTGATCCAGACTCCAGCTTTAATGGAAGCTCCTAAGGCAAGCTCAAGATAAAACAACATACAGGATCCTTATGGAGAATACCACTGCCATGGGCAGCCTGTCCCAGGGCTTGACAACCCTTCTGCTGAAGAAATTGTTCCTAATGTCCAACCTAAACCTCCCCCAATGTGACACGAGGCAATCCTCTCTTGTCCTCTTGCTTGTTCATTGGGAGAAGAGACCAACCCCAACCCTAGAACCTGCTCTCAGGGAGTTGTGAAGAATGACAAGTTCTCCAGGGTGAACAACCCCATTTCCCACAGCATCCTCTCACAGAACTTGTTCTCCAGACCTTTTACCTCTTTTGTCACCCTTCTCTAAACTCACTGCAGCAACTCCATGTGTTCCTCGTGGTGAGGGGCCCAGAACTGAACCCACAGCTAGAGCTGTGGCCTCTGCAGTGCCCAGTACAGGAGCACCATCCCTGCCCTGCTCCTGCTGGACACACTATTGCTGATCCAGGCCAGGCTGCCGTT
>JANHGL010015256.1:100056-115542 GCA_024611195.1 Ceyx melanurus | reverse complement strand
AAAGAAAGAAAGAAAGAAAGAAAGAAAGAAAGAAAGAAAGAAAGAAAGAAAGAAAGAAAGAAAGAAAGAGAAAAAGAGAGAGAAAGAGAGAAAGAAAGAGAGAAAGAAAGAAAGAAAGAAAGAAAGAAAGAAAGAAAGAAAGAAAGAAAGAAAGAAAAGAGAAAAGAGAAAAGAGAAAAGGGAAAAAAGAAAAAAGAGAAAAGAGAAAAGAGAAAAGAGGCGAGATGAAGGAAAAACACAGTGGAACACCCAAATGAAAAACATTTCATTCTTCTCAGCAGCAGATAAGTGAGCGCTGGCTCCTCTCCAGTGTCAGATTTTCCCCAAACAAGGAGCGTGTGGGATTGGAAGCAGTTTTCCAACCTAACCTTATGCCACAGCAAAAACTGTGAGGTGGAACAATCAATTTTGAATGTGATTAATGGCAGTGCACTCCTGGGGGGAATTAAGCTGTGTCACAGGTTGTCAGGGGCAATGGAGGCAAACGGTATTTACCTTCCAACAATCCTGAGATGATTTACCTACCTTTCCTCTGTTATTGTTCATAAGTGGGTGTCTGGACAGTGACAAGAATACCGGCCAAATGTACAGGAAAAAAAGAATTACATGTTTGTGGGCTGGGAAGGGTGGCGAGGAGTGGAGACAATATTGCCTCTGCAGCCCAGGGTCTGGGCTTTGTTTAAAATCAACTGCAAGGCTCAGATGAGAATTCCTGCTTCTTCAAACTTATGACTTGTGGCAAGAGGAAAGGACACTTGTGCTGAAGCTGGGACGTATTGGTCTCACTGGGAGCAGCCGAGACTGTAGAAGGCACATGTTGCTGGGAGGGCAGTGAGGCCACATAGATTGAGTCAACTTTTTTTTCTCATCACACCCTGTAAAGTTCAAAATAGTTGAAGTTCTTGCTCAGGGTCATCTCAGCTCAACCTCATTGAGTAAACAGAAACAAAAACAAAGGAAAAAAATTCCTGTTTCTGGACTGAACCATAGAATGTAAAAGAGAGCTCCCCAGATCTGCATTTCCATTTCCTCTTTTCTACCAGTTCCCTTCTTTGCCTCATCTCCTAACACTCAGTATAAGAATTCCAAAGAACTGCTGTCATAGGAGTGGCAGTGAGGATCAGTATCATCCCCCTGCACTACCACTTCCACCTGGGTACATCTCTGAGTTGGGTATCTATCTGCCTGTCTAAGCACTTCAGTGCCAAGGGCAGGGCCTTCTTCCCCAGAAAAAGCTTTTGACGTGCGGAAACAGTCTCCACAATCTTTGAGATTGTAAAGTAGGTATGTTTATTCAGCGCTGGGTGCACAGGGGATCGCTCCTCCACAAACGTGCACACCCAACATGGCAACTTGCTTTCATTATATGCAGTGAAGAGTTACACATTCATGCAATTTCCCAATATGCCTATATATGTGCATAACCTTTCCCTGCTTTGTATTAAAATTAGCTCCTCCTCATTGGGCCTGCACAGTTTCTGATGGTGGTGGTTGCTGGGGGGTCGTGAGGATGAAGGCTGCATATCTTCCTCTTTTAACCTTTGTTCCTGTGCTAACCCAGTGCCTTCTTGGCACTTGATCAAGCCACAAGATTAGTTCCAGCTGGTTTTTATCAGAAAGTGTCATTCTGCACAGAAGATGTTCTTAGTCCAGACAGCTTTATCAGGAACTTTTATTCTGTGTACAGAAGCTGTTAGCCTTGTCCTTTATACAATAGCTACATAAAAATGTTTTTAAGCCTAGTATACATAGCTGAGATTAGTTGATGTTACATTTACTAAAGTACTTCTTAACCCCTTCTCTCAGTTTCTTGCCCTATATACCCACTGTGCATAAGTCCTATGGAGTCCAAGAAGCCTGTCTGAGTGAAGGCATTAGATGTAGTCCATCAGAAACAACCTATTAAACTCTAGACAAAAGAATCACACAAAAATATCCCTGTACTACCATGATGAAGGCCCTGAGGTTAAAGTTTAATGTTGCCTTGCTCTGGGTCCTGAAGGCAGATCCTGGAGCTGAATCCAAGGGTGGGAACCTGAAACACACTGCTGAAGTAGGAAGGCTATGAAAAAAACAAGAAACCATTACTCACAAAGCTTAAAAAGTCCAGTCACTAGCTTGGTTTCTCACCCATCCCATGCCTTATTTCTCCATGGGTTCCCCTCCACTCAGCAATAAACTGCTCCTCCATCAACATTGCTGTTCCTTGGGATTATTGCCAGATGCTGGAGATAAAATCAAACAGTGATTGCTGCTCCTGGAAAGGTGAAAGGCGGGGTCATTTTGCCAATATGTGTGGGAAGGGCGAGGGATTGGTTTAAAGAGGGAAAAAGATGGAAGGAGACAAGGAAGATCTTTCTATTCCTTCCACTAAGATCTGTGACTGTTTGACAAAGGCTCTAAAAATGCTGAGGATATCAACCCACAGCAGTTGCTTTTTCTCAAATTTTATTTAATGTGCATTAAATGCTGCCCAATCACAAGGAAACTTCAGATCTTCCCCTTCACTTACTGCTCTTTCTAGGCAAATACAAAACACTGCTACTATTGACGGCTTTTAAAGAGCCTTTGGATGGAGAGGATGAAGTGATGCACTGTCTGCTCCAAGAGCTCTCTGCAGTCTACATGCTCTGCCATTAGCTAGTGTAGACACAGATTCCTACTGAATCTATACATAAGGAAGGAAAATGCTGGTGCTGGAGGAAGACCAACAAGGGTCTCCAGGGCTGGCAAGCCACACGGTACCCAGAAGAAGAGACGAGGTAAGAGCTGCAGCAACAACACTCCAGGAAAACTACAGAAGAACATTTGTTGAACAGAAAACAGTTGCTTGGGCTTATCTGTACTGGGGTGTTTCTGTAAATGTCTATGCAAGCAAATGTTCTTGGCAAACATGAGGCTGTCCATGAACAGAGATAGCCTCCTGAGTCTGCAGCTCATAAAGTTGTAGTTAACTTTAAGCATATGCTTAAACCCCAGCAGGAACAGCACATGCTTTAAATGAATCATATTATTAAGCACTAAGCTGAAGGAAAATCCATCCTAATATTCTGTACTCAGGAATAAAGCCCTAAGGACATTCTGAGACACTTCACTTGGCCCTGAAAGCCCTGGATACTGCAGAAGGAGACTTCATACTGGTGTGCAGGAAAACTGTAGAAACCATCACTGATGACCCCTTCCCAGAATAGGAAGTGATTTCTCAGGGCTGCTCAGGGAGACAGAGGGTGTTGTGGATATCTCAGGCCAGTCACAGTCCATAAGCAGGGATTTTTATTTTTTTTTAGCTTTCTGGCCTTGGCCTGAAAATTCGATAAGAGAAACACTTGATTTTGATGCGAAGGTTTCTCAAAGCCTAGATGATGAAGATGAGAGACAGGCAGACCAAGGAATGCTGGAGGGATAATGTGAAAGCCAGACACCAACCAGAGCTGAATCACTGCCTGAAGCATGTGAAGATCAGTCACTTCTCTCAGCCTCATCTACTGGGAGTCTTCTGCTTTCTCCATAGAACTAAACACAGAAGGAGGCAGGGGGAAGGAGAACGAAGAAAGCTCCTGACCCTAGAGAGGGGATGTAAGGCACAGACATGGCCCTTTTCACATACAAGCCCTGATTGCAAATTAAGCACATCACCTGGATCTTCCCCATGACTTCTCAAGACAGGTTTTCCCCAAGGTGCTTTTCCATCTCTTGTTTCATGTGAAAGCTATCAAGACCTGATAAATCAAGGCAGAAAAAATGTCAAAGCCATAAGACATTTTGAAAATCCAAAATCCTATTATTCAACCATACCCCACCACAGCAACCCAGACAGATGCTCAGGTGTAGCTGAGTTGTGTCATGGGATGCCCTCATCCATGGACCACTACTGCAATACCATTAGGCTTCAAGCAGCTCTTACTCCAGAGTATCCACTCCAAGATCTTGCACAAAATCTCTCTACTCCAGTCCAAGTCTGGGTGCTGAGCAGTGCAGCCCAGCTTTCCATGCCTCCTGGCTTTTCACTTTCCGTGATTCCCCATCTCCTATTTGCATGTTTTCCTCTCCTCTGAATCAAAGGAAGTAACACAGCTCAGGAAGGAAAGTTCCTATCTAGGGGATGGAGGAGTGTTGTTTATAATTCCAGGGGAGGTGACTTTTAGAAGGGAGGAGGAAGTGCAGAGGAGAATGAAAAATTGATGGCAGCAGCTCAATCCCTCCACTCGTTGGCATGGCAACTCTGTGGAGGGATGGTGTAACCAGCCCAGGAGTGAGCACACCTTTTCAGGCTGCCTTCCAAAACCAGGGAGCTGGGGAGCTACACCTTGGAAATGGAGCCCTTTTATTCCCCAAACTCTTTCATATTCTCCAGGGACACCTCTGAAGCAGGCTACTGGCTAATGCAGCAGGTAGAAATCCTTTCTTTCCCTCCTCTCTGTCCACCAGTGGCTCAGCAATCTGTAGATAAAATTCATCTAATGCAGAAGCATCCACAGGGAGGAAGGCTGTCGTAAGCCATTACCATTGACTTTGCCAACATGATAATATTGTCCTTCATCAACAAGAGGATTAGATGCACGACAGACCATGCAGTGCTGTGGATTAATGCCTTCACTTTTCAAGGTCAAACATAGAGCTTAATGGGCTGAGGCTGAGAGTTCCTTGGGCTCCTCATCCAGGTGCACAAAGCAGAAGCACCCCCTCTGTAAGCAAGCAGGGGACAGTATTTACATAGATATTTGATCCCTTCATCTATACAAGTCACAAAACTCCCCTGCTTCCTCTCTTGCAGCTCCTACAGGCTTTTGGAGTGGGTGGGAGTAGTGGGTAGCAGGAGGCGACAAGGGTCTGGTAAATGGGAAGCATACTTCTGAAGAGGAAAGAAAAATACCTGGACTAATAAAATTGTCTCTCATGGTTTCAGTTAGCTTGCTGAAATTGAGCAAAACTCTTTAGGGGTTATTTGTGTCTATATTTTTCAGTTTTCAAAACAAAAACATATGAAATAGCAGGAAGTTTTCACTTTCTAATTGTTTGTGTAATAGCAAAACTACTGCTGCAATGAAAACATTTAGTTCAACAATTTCTGTTTCATTGAAAAGATAAAGTGCTTTCAAAAGGGAGAAGAAAACTAGGAACAGTGAAAACAAGACATGAAAGCAACTAAATGAAGCTTTTCTACTAAAGGTACAAAATAACCCTGAGCAACAAGTTATTGTTGCAGGAACTTCCTGTTGCTCACATCCACATGGTATAGTCCTACTTTTAAAAAAAAAGAGACAGCCTGACTCATCGGAGTAAGGACTGAAGCAGTGGGCACCACCATCCAGCAGAAAAGCTAGAACGAGCTATTAAAAACAAAAAGTGGTATTTATGAAGTTATCCTAGACTGCACACAGGCTCCACCACACTGTTCACACTAGGGTTTTCATGTCAGGTTTATAGTGGGTACAGTGCTTCTCCTAAAGCATTAATGGAAAATAATTTAACCTGATATATTAATCAGTAATTCTATTTTATCATCACTACACTGAAGGATAAATGGAGCCTTGTTCCCATTCCTGGAGGACAGAATTTAAACAGACACAAATAAACATCTCTCCCTTACCCTCCATAATATTATTATGGCATAGAAGACAAAGGACAAATGAACACTTAAAAACTGAACCTGTCAGCATTGTACCTGTTGCTAAAGAATTCATGTTTTCATCTTCTGCCATTTTCCCTTGAAGAGCTGACCAAAACAACAGACTGTGAGGGTGCTTATCTTTAAATATTCTTACATCTAGAAATGTTGACCTGTTACTAAATTTGTCTAAAGGACTTTTTTTTTTTTTTTCCAGAATATCTGGCTGTATTTTTTTTAAACCTCACACTAAACCTTTTTCAAGTCTTTTATTTTTTTCACCATAACAAGTGTTGTATTTTGTTAGATCGATTCCAGGACATTTTTCCTGACTGGGGTGGGAAGAAAACATAAGCTAGATTTATGGGCTGTCTTGTGGGATTTATATTCAAATTGTTCTTTCTACCTGTAGTATCCACACAATTCCCACTGCAGTTGTGCCTAGATACTGCACAGTCTTTAATGCATTTCTGGTACAATTAATGTGTGTGATGGGTGAGCACTATAAACCATTTCCCTGCAATGTGAGGCCTGAAGTACACCATGTGGTTTCCTTCCAAATGACCCCAACAACTTCTGGAGACAAAGGGACATTTCCACATGCATCTCTGAGGCTCATGTTTCAAGAAAATTGACCTTGACTCATTAAGGACTCTTTCTTCTTTCTACCCCTACTCACAGGCATGCAAACATCCTCAGAGAAACTCAAGCAGAGTTCAGGGACCGGAAGTACCCTAGGCTCGACCAAAAGGTCCTTGGGGTTGACTAGCTCCCTGGCCATCTTCTGTCTATGCCCACCTACATCACTTCCCCTCCCTCAAAGCAATTCTTTGTGCAAACTATAGAGAAGAGGAAGAACACCCACAATTCACATCTCTTCTTCATGGAGAAAGGGTAGATGCAGATATAGTGCCTTCCTGAGACTGATCCATGCCTTCTTCTTCCCTTGAGGATGCCCAAATAACTATGCTTTCTGGAGGAAGATTAGGAACAAGAGAGGGATTATAGCTCAGTCTTCTGGCTCAAATTAGGCAACCATACGGTGGAAAAAGTGAAGATAATTTGAGAAGAAAGGAGAAAAAGTTTCTTCATAGCTCCCTAGCTTAGTTGGAATGCTCACAAGAAAAGGTTCAGACTGAGTTTCTAAACTGGATTACAAATATTTTATAAACCAGCCATAAAAACCAAAGCAACAATCTTTAGAGTAGTAATTACAGCCCAGGATCTCTCCTCTCTTAGCACCAGCTTGAAGACCATCCTTCACCTCACTTACCTACAGGCAGTCATGCTCCCATCCAAAATGGACACAGAATACCTTGCAGCTGGGTCTGTCTGTATGCTAAGGTGCTTGCCAGCACAGAAAACCTTTCTGGATTCCATATGCTTAGAACAACAAAAGTTCCTCTCTGCACATTTATGCAAATAAAAAAATATTTACACTGACATGGCTGGATTGAATCCTGAGTTGGAATTGGCAACCATTTGTGAATACTTTATTTACACTCCTCAGCTGAGAGTAACTATGACTCACTGAGCACTGCAACACACCTTAACAACACCAGCAAACACTGAGAAATTACATCTTCTTTGACTCTAGATTTACACTTGGAGTGTTATTTTTACAGAATGACTTATGGCTGATGTATCTAACAGCAGTAGCAATAATAATTATGACAATTATGTCTTTATTATATAACTCTACCCTGCCAAATATTCCCATGTACATAGCAGATCTTTTTTGATATAGGAATCATTTCTACTCCTATACAGGTAACTGCTAGAGATTTGAAAGGTAACTGTACAGATAAAGAAAAGGCACAATCTGCAGGCAGAAACACAGTATTTTTCAATAATGACACCTTGTTAAGCCATTTTTTCTGGGGCGGGGGGAAAAATAACTGAAACAACCTTTTGTAAATCTCCAGTTTCCTTCTCCTTTAGGGGGACAACCCATTTACTCTCAGTTTTACAGAAATGGGAATGACTGCACTATGTTTCTTACTAACATCCATCAAAAGCTTCTCTGAACATAATTCTGAATATCATATTGCCCCAGGAGCATTGCCTTTTAATCTCCAGTATCACTGAGAATACCTGTAATTCCAGAGAGGTATTAGGCCTTTGTAGAAAGAAGTATCACTCTTCCTTAGCAGTGCTTGCAAGAAACTTTAAAACAAAAACCAAACAAAAAACCCTACAAAAAATAATAAAAAAACCAAACAAACCCAAAAAATCCAACAAACAAGCTCCTTCATAAATCAAGGTTTCTGTAAATTCTGATTGCTCCTAAAACACTTGGAAGGCAAACCATTGGGAAGAGATGTGATTATGTGAATCTTGGTGACTGTAAGAGATCCCAGCTTTCTGATATCCACCTCCCCACCTTCTGACTGTAGAAGCAGCTACAGATCTGCTGCAACAGATCACTGCAACTGGATTTTGAAGGATTATGCATAGTTTGATCTTAAAGTACAGAGTAAGGATGTGCTACTGGAATAGTGTCAGTTGTATTATCTTCAGGGAGAGAAAACAGCTCCAAACACAAAGATGACACATGTGAAAAAGGTTGGGTGAATGTGGGTCACAATTTCTGTGTGATCATTCCTTGCAGGCCTTTGAAAACTCAAGACTCCAAAAGATACTTCTCATCTTGAGTACTGTGTCCAGTTTTGGTCCCCTCATTACAGGAAGGATGTTGAGGTACTAGAACGGGTTCAGAGAAGGGCAACTAAGGTGGTGAAGCGTCTGGAGAGTTTCTCCTAAGAGGATAGGCTGAGGGAGATGGGATTGTTTAGTCTGGAGAAGAGGAGGCTCAGGGGGGACCTTATTGCTCTTTACAACTACCTGAAGGGAAGTTAGAGGGAGGTGGGGGTTGACCTCTTTGCCCTAGTTAAAGATGACAGGATGAGGGGCAATGGCTTCAAGTTGCGCCAGGGGAAATTTAGGTTAGATATCAGGAGGAATTTCTTTCCAGAGAGGGTGGGTAGGCATTGGAATGGGCTGCCCAGGGAGGTGGTTCAGTCCCCATCCCTGGAGGTGTTTAAGAGTTGCGTAGACGTGGTGCTGGGGGACATAGTTTAGGGACCCTGTCAGTGTAGGGTTAATGGCTGGACTTGATGATCTTGAAGGTCTCTTCCAGCCAAATCATTCTATGATTCTATGATTCTATGATTCTATGATCTTAGGATGGTCTGTACCACACCAATGATGAGTTTCAGGAGTTGCCCTGTCCTTGCTGCTAACACAAGCAAAACATGCAAACTCATGCCGAGTTCCAAAGCATCTCAGCAGGATTTCTGTCATCCATATCCAGAAGACAGCATAGCTTCCAGAAGAAAGAAATAATGAGATTAATAGAAGACTAGCAATGTCTTTATATAACAGTGTTGAGCTGTGGTATCAGATGAAGTGGGATTCTGAGATACCGCACTTGACTGAGATGCGTTTTGGTTTAGAGAAGAAAAGATCTTAATTACATCTTCTAGAAGACACCTGTCCACCCCTCAGCAGAAGCTGCAATGGGATATCTTGTTCCAGACAAGCAGCCCTGAGAGTTTCTGACATCTTCTCCCATGTCTCTGCACTACCCAGAGCATCAGGAAGAGCTGCTCTGCTCCCCAGACAGAAAAGAGCAGCAGTAGCATGGACATGAGAGCAACAGCAGCCTCAAAAATAATGGACCCATTTGTCTTTGTGGAAAATTGGAGAATGACTAACAGTAACAGCAACTATCAGCTAGTAAGTTCAAGCAGGTGGACTAAAGATTTGTCCTAGAAAAATTCCAACACTTTTTTATTTATGGACCAAATGCAGTGCTGGCATTTGCTCCCACTCAAGGCTCAAATCTGCTTTCTCATGTCCAGCATTGAAACCACCACCACCACAAGCTGTGTTTTCAAGTAAACTGAAAAGTGACCTCAGTTACTGCTGTGTTAGGAACATATTTCTGGTTGCTGCAGCTGCTTGGTGTGGTTTCTTGCCTAACATATTAATTAGAGATTAACTGCTACTTATAACACTACTTGGGACCTGTCTGGCTTCTCCATTACATCATTAGAATGTCATGAATGAAACACCATGTGTTTGTCCCCTATTTTGGTAAGGCAGACTGCTGATGTCAGATTTCTGCTACTACCTCCAATCATAAAGGAGAAGTTTCCTTAGTGCTTTCTTCTGGGAACAGCGATAAAGACTCAGGGAGATAAATACTTGCAGAATATATATATTACATGAATGCAGGCTCCCTTACTGACTCTCTTACAGGCTGTATCAAGGGGAGTAGGGTTCCTCCCTCGGGATCTACCAGATGCCAGCCCCCTTGACGGAGCCCCACGGCCACAGCATTTCTGCCAGTAAGGTGCTGCAGGCAAATGAAGAGCTTAGCTTGTGGACTGCCCCTCTCACTCTCAGCCCTGCTGGGCCACAAGCAAATATCCCCCATCCACATTGCAAATGCTGAGCAGTTATCCAGCTGCTACTGCCAAACTCAAGCAGGCAATTTAGAAATTATGCCTTCCACATCCCACTAATGTTGCCTGAGCTGGCCTGCTCTTTTTACTTTTTTTTTTTTTTTTAACAGAATGTGTGAATATATGTATGATACAGCAAGGTATGATATACTTGGGAATTTGAATTTGAATTCTCTGAGTCACACAGTAGCTCCTATAAATTAATGTGACCAAGAAAATCTGTATTTCAAAACACATATTAGAAAAAATATAACTGAAGTGGAGAGACCAAGATAAATTTGTTTTATCAGGTATAGTTACCAAAGCAGTAAATCATTGTCACAGCATAAGCTCTTATCCATATTTCCATATTAACAACAAACTTGTATTCTGTACTGGCGCTGCTGCACATAGAAGGTAGCAGCGCAGCCTAATGTCTGTTGTTGTAGCTGGCATCTACCATCAAGTATCAGAGACAGCACTGTGCTCCTCATCCCATGGGCACCAACAACTGGAAGTCACCCCTGCACCAGCACTGCTCTGCGGTGCTGGGAGGCTGAACGCCCCAAGTTGTTCTTGTCCCATGGTACTCTTAAAACAGTAGAATGGTAGGGGTTGGAAGGTACCTCTTGAGATCTAATCCAACCCCCCTGCCAGAGCAGGATCACACAGGAAGAGATTCAGGTAGGTCTTGAAAGTCACTAGAGAAGGAGACTTCACAACTTGTCTGGGCAGCCTGTTCCAGGCTCTGTCACTCTCACAATGAAGAATTTTTTCCTCAAGTTGAGGTGGAAATTCATGTGTTTCCACTTTCTACTATTACCTCTCATCCTATCACAAGGCACCACTGAAAAGAGCCTGGCCCCTTTTACTTGACACTCACCCTGCAGATATTTGTAAACATTAATAAGATCCCCTCTCAGTCTTCTCGAGCCTAAACAGTCTCAGGTCTCTCAGTCTTTCTTAATGAAGTTTTTCCAGTCCCTTGATATCTGCCTAGCCTCTGTTGGACTCTTTCTAGTATTTCCCTGTTCCTCTTGAATTGGAGAACCCAGAACTGCACACAAAACTCCATATTTGGTCTCACTAGTGGAGGACAACCACCTTTGACCTGCTGGCTATACTCTTCTTTATGCACTCCAGGACATCATTGGCCTTCCTGGCCACAAGGGCACATTGCTGTCTCATGGATAACTTATTGTCCACTAGGACACCAAGGTCCCTCTCCATAGATCTGCTTTCACATCAGGTCTACCCCTAACCTGTACCAGTACATGGTGGTGTTCCTCCTCACTTGTAGGATTCTACACTTATCCTTGTTAAGCTTTATTAGGTTTGCCTTTGCCCAGATCTCCAGTCTGGGACAGCTCGAGCATGGGAAAAACTTCCCACCCAAAAGGAGTGAAACAACTTTGTGATTCACAAGAAACTAGTGACCTTGGCATGGCTGTCTCAGCCTTCCCACAGAACATGTGAAATAGTAGCACATCTTTTGCTCTCTGCTCATGTCACCAGGCAGCCCCTAAGGCTGGGCACATAATATAGAAGCTAAGACTGTTAAGACTTCACGATGAATGGCTGGACTCCAGGGGAAAAAAACCAAAGGTGTTCACCTTAACAGTCTATATTCCCTTGGAAATATGCTTTTGGTGCTTCTTAGTCTTTCAAGTCTCCATCTTCAGAAATACTAACTCCCACAGTAATCTCTCACCTCATGGCTTCTCCACAATATTTTTCAGAAGACCCTGTCAATTACCAAACCCCCTACCCACTAGACACACCCCATCCTGAAGCACTTCTGCATTGCTCAAGGAGGCTTGCAGGACCATCCAGGCTCCTGCTGTAACCAAGGAATGCCACCACAGTCCCCTTTAAAACCCAAATGAAGACCAAATCATTGTCTCTGGTACTGAGAGCATCCTGGCTTGGTCTATGTGGGGATATGTTATAAATAACAATAAATGGAGATATCATTTTGTTCTACTTGAGATAATGACCTGGCCATGAGTGTGCTTATTTACAAGCAAGAAATAAAACCTTATAGAAGATTCCTTAACAAACACTCTCATTTTAGAAGACTTAAAAGATCACAAGAAAAGCTATTTTAATTACCAACTGACAACTGCTCATTAGTAAGGTGGAGTTGAAATAAGTCTTCCCTAAAATAAGTTCACAATGAGAAATGTAGCTTGGTCAATGTTATAAATTTTGCCTTTCATTTGGTTACTTGTCATGGTTTAGAGTCAGGGCAGCCCCCAGAACATAACAGATACTCTCTTTTAATGCCCCTCCCTCCCCATCATGGAAGAGAAGAAGAATAAGGGAGAGAGATTTATCAATTAGAAAAGGAAACTGGAACAGTTTTAATGAAAATGAAAATAATAATAATAATAAATTGAATATATACAAATATGTACAAAACCTGCACTGAACCCAACCCCCCTGATGGTAATTACATCACTGTCACTGATGCTGTGGAGTTGGCACAGGGAGAGTCCCAGACTGGGCCCCACAGCAGACAGGAGCCATGTTCAGGAGCTGGATTCTGGAACTGGGTTCAGGAACACACCAATCAGGATGGAATGCAGTATGGACAGAGTCCTCCTTGGTGCTCTGAGTGGGAGAACCCTTCAAGAGGGGAAGAATGCCAACAAACAACCCAAGCCAAGAGCATAGCTAAGAGCCTAGCTGAGCCTTGCTTACCAGCTTCCAGACCCTCCGGATCCCAGAGCTTTATTTACTGGATATGGCATCTATTGGATGGAATACCTCGTTCATCAGTTTGGGGTCACCTGTCCTATCTGCTCCTCCCTGCAGGTGTGGTCTTTCACTTTCTGCACATCCCAGTGTGATACAAAAGTTCTAGTAGTGGCCTTGGTATGCATTCCAATGTGTCTGTGGTGGGGAGGTGTTAGTCCTCTGGAGAAAGCACAGCTCCCTTTCAATCAAAATTAAAATCACCGTGGCAGGGACATGATACATTGAGAATGTGTCTTATTTTCTTGCAGACAACAGAAAATCATGGTGACTTGCTTAAACTTCTTGCATCAGAACAAACACATGCTGGGAAGTTGGTTTTTTTTGATGGGTTGGTTGTAGCCCAAACATTCATCTGTTTACCTACACCTTCCCATGGTGGATCCAATGCACCTACTGTCCCCTTCCCTTCCCTTGACGTCTCTTAAAATTTATTCCCCTATTTCCTTCCTGAGCAGAAAAAGCAAAAGAGAAACTTGTTGATTAATTTCAGTCTCCAAACGTCCCTGTCACCTTGTTTGATGACTTCATTGCAAAAATGAAATAGGCAAGGGAGAAGCAATGTTTTCAAAACAATTTGGAGCAAGAGGAGGAAGGTAGTAGGAGGAGAGCCATGGGAAGTTGATGGCCCTTATTCTTCAATTCCCATGTTGTGTCTGGCTTGCTGCAGGCTATAGAGAGAAAGCAAAATTGTTATGATTCTTATGAGCTTTTATTTTATAAAGCCTGAACTACACTCTGTAGGGGTTTCAAACTGGAGCTGCAAATCATACACATGCCTGCCTGACTGCCTGGCCACCTTATCTTTACATTAATGTACTACCTGTCTGCAGGGAAGAAAACTTTTGTCTTTTTGCTAATCACAAGCAAGGTAGCTAGTTAGGTGACAGAATCTGTCTCAGTGCAACACAGTCCTTTATTTCTGTGTTAAATACACCTGACACACATCAGGAATGACTGTTGCACGTCACTCACCAACCTCTGAGAACAAAAAGAGCAGTCCCAGCTCAGCTCCCTGCAATAACAACTCAGCTTGGATAAAATACAGCATGAGAATGACAGCTGTAAAGGAACCCATGTGCAACTGCTGCTCTTGCTGCTGCTCACGCATCCCATGGCCAAGGCACATCAACTGGTCCTCCACAACCTTTTCCCACACAAACAGTGAGCCCTTTGAGGTATCAACAGCACCCTTGGCACCTCTCAAATCCTCACAGCTCTGCAGGGTGTTTATGTACAGAAGCTTTTCTTTCCTCCCAGACAAGGTTTAAGAAATGCAGGGTGTAAATAAAAGAAAATAAATAACCTGCACCATCTGAAAGATTTCATTGTTTGCACTAGCAATGTCTCTGCTAAGCCTTTTACTTAGCATTTTACTTTTGTCACTCCATGCACCCAGCACCTGAACTTCAGTTCTCCGAATGCCCTCTTGCAACTAAGTTGTTTGGTGGATGAATAATAAAACTATCAGACTACAGTATTACATATGTTACAGCAACTGGGAGGCAGCAAAAGCACAGATGACATGGTGTAAGGAACTGTGTATTCCTAAGAAGAAACACTGGCGCCAATGAGTTTCAGCCTAACTAGACAAGACAGACATGAGGTACAAAAGAGAACAAAGGTCTAAAAAGAGGCATCTTTTTTTTTAGTACTAATCCCCAAGCTGGCAGAAATGGTTTTCTCAAGGCAAGTAAATGGGACAGGTATGCAGGCCAGATTTGTAGTGACTGGAGATGCCTGGTTGATGTATAAGCAACAGCTTCTTCCCTCTGAAGAGCTGTCTGTAGGAGTATGACTTTTGTAATGCAACAGGCACTCCACCAGTAAAGGACACAGTGTTAGAAATGCATGTGGACTGGTGTTTTACCTCTCTGCCACTGGTGGGATCCCACTTAAACCCATGATTACTGCCTCTGAAAATCTCTTCTTCCTTCCCTCCACCCATTTCAGAGAGCTAGCAAGGAGCCAAAATTCCTGCACTACATTTGCACACAACACACAAATAGGAAAATAATCCTTATTCTAACCAAAACAGTGAGGAACTCGACATGATCCGTAAATATTGCAATGCTCTGCTTCCTTCTTAGAAAAGAAGTCCCGAGTAGATACATTTCTTAATAATCTTTACTAAGCAGAAGATATAAGAAAGATTATGCTAATTGCTAGCACAAGCATAATGCTTGTTTCTTCTCCTGCCTTTTGTCCCAGGAAATTTCAATATGCTCCCAGATGCATTCCAGGATACCATCTTTGCTTACTCTCATGTTTATTTGAGAAGGATGCCGGAAAAGGAGATAAATTATTTTTTAGAACAGACTTCTTGGATTTTAATGCTAAACAAGGTACCAAGAAAACCACATGGTTTAGACACCTTGTATGAATGATAAAAGGGCAAGATTTCTTTCAGTGAAGGAAATGCAGCAAAATTTCTCATAACAATGCCTAATCAGTTGGCTTCTCAAAACGGCTCACAAGAGCCTGACAAAAAGATGTTTCAGGGGTTGTAAGAGAAAGCAAACCACAAAGAACTGAATGAGAGAATGAGATTCAACAAGACCAAGTGCAGGGTCCTGCATTTGGGTCACAACAACCACCTGCAGTGTTACAGACTTGGGGAGAAGTGGCTGGAAAGCTGCACTTTGGAGAAGGACTTGGGGGTGCTGGTGGATG
>JANHGL010015256.1:59433-72116 GCA_024611195.1 Ceyx melanurus | reverse complement strand
GCCCCCCTCCCCCCCCCAGACCATTTTCCCCCCTGCCCGGCCGGCCCCGCCCCACACCCAAAGGCAAAGAGAGAGAAAAAAAAAGAAAAGTTTTGTTTCTCTCCTAAAGGGAATTGCTACCCCTTGACAGTATCAATTGTTACATGGACATATTTGAGATTAGCAAAGGCTGGTACATTAGTCACATCCATCTTCCATATCTCTAGGGCCTTCAGTCCCTATACCCAATCCTGGTCCAAAGTGACTACAGACAGGACAAGAACGGACAATCCCTTTAGCTTCATTCATTGTAAATGTAAAAGTGTTTGCATAACCCTTTGGCATTTTGGTGAAACATGGCATGGGTCTCTCGGGCCATAATAAAATAATTTAGAGGAACCTTTTGATTAATAGCTACAAGCTGATCTGCCAACTGATTTCCGTCTCCTAAACCAATATTCCATTTATGACTTCGAATATGGATGACACAATAATAGGAAGATCATTGCATGATGGCTGAACGTAAGGAGCACAACAACATAAACAGTCTTTGATTTTTCACCACCTTAATATCAGCACCCTCTATTCATCGAACAATACCAGCCACATACAATGAATCAGTGACTATATTCAATGCTACATCTATCCAATTCGTCATTGCCCATGTTACAGCAAACAACTCAAGTTTTTGTAGGGAGTCTTCTGTTGTTCCTTCTAAAACCTGCTGTTGCCAGACTCCATTTAATTCCCATACAATGCCAGCCTTTCTACAACGTTTCCCAGCATCAGTGAAGACAGTAGGGGAGGGCATTGCTGATCGGCGATTGCGTCTGTTTTGGTAAGGTGATCCAATGCTGTTGTGAAACCCAGTGTAATGTCTGTGATGGTACTGATTGTACAAACACCAGCCCATTAAAATCTAACAAGCTTATTTGTAAAGGTTCAGAGTGACACAAAAACCATTCTAGATTGTTTCTTTTGATAGGTACATAAATTGTTTTGGGCTCAGAACCTGAAATATCCAATATTATTCTTCTTCCTTTCATTATTAAATGTGCTAGTGTTTCCAATTTTGTTTCTATTGTTTGTTTAGATTATAAAGGAGTAAAGAGCCATTCCAGGATTCTCACACTCTCCCCCGTTTAGTCTTTAAGCTGTGTAACAGCTCCTATAAAAGATGAAGGGCCTCCCAAAATAGTTATATCAATCGCCTGCTGAGGATCAACACAGCTAACCCATCTTTGGATAATCATATTAGCCAACCGGTTTAAAATTTGCATTTTTTCTGGAGAAAGAGATACCAGCTTTGCAGGGTCTGTACCAGTTAATAAAGAATGTAATGGGATAAGATCATCATTAGTAAACCCAATAATTGGTCGCAACCACTGTAAATCACCCAATAATGTTTGTGCATCTTTCAATGTATGTATATAATTTTTGAATGTCATTTTTTGCGGCTGAATTTGACTATTCGTGATTTCCCACCCCAAGTATTTCCAAGGTGATGTTCGTTGAATTTTTTCTGGTGTGATTTGAAGTCCAGCTGAATGCAATTGATGTTGTAGAAAATGCAATTGATTGTCAGTGAATGCCATTTCTTGAGCTATAAGGATGTCGTCCATATAATGATAGATTAAAGCATGTGACCACGTTTTTCGTATAGGCTGTAAAGCTTCATCCACATACAATTGACACATAGTGGGACTATTTTTCATGCCTTGTGATAAAACAGTCCATTGGAATCTGTGCAGGAGCTTGTTTATTAATGGAGGGCAAGGTAAACACAAATCGTTGACAATCATCTGGATGTAGGGCAATTGTAAAAAAGCAATCTTTTAAATAAATTATTAATAATTCCCAATTCTTAGGTAACATTGCCAGTGAAGGCAAACCTGGTTGCAAGACACCCATTGATTGCATTTGATCATTGATGGCCCTCAAATCATGCAAGAGCCTAAATTTACCTGATTTTTTCGGTATCACAAACATGGGAGTATTCCAAGGGCTCGTTGAAGGGACAACATGACCAGCCATTAATTGCTCCTGTACAAGTTCATGTGCCTTTTGCAGCCTTTCTTTTTTAAACAGCCACTGATCCACCAGTGGCCGCTGTTGAAAAATCATACTTGGAGAGGTGAACACTACCCCCATTTGCATTAAAATGTCATGACCAATTAGTGCATTCACTCCTGACGGTAAAGGCATAACAGTGACAAAAACACGGCCAATTTTATCTTTAATAGAGATTGTAATACATTGTGTACTGGTTAATACTCTTGATGTTCCTCCAACTCCCTCAACTCCACATTTTGCCTCACTAAGGCCAGTGTTTAGGCCAAGCATTAATTGACACAATAGTAATATCAGCCCCGGTGTCCAACAAAACAGGCAGTGTAAGATGTTGAATGTCATTACTGTTTTTTGCATTCATTACGGGCCTCTCATTCAAAGGTAAGTCAATAATGCCAACCCTCCTGTTGACCCAAAACCTCAATCACCTCTCTTTTTTGCTGTTCCTGTTAACATATCTTGTGCAAGATTAACCATCGGTACTAGTTGTGCAATATGGCTGCCAGATGGAGTAAGTATTGGCAGTTGCAGGGTATAAACTACGATTTGAATAATACCACAAAAATCAGCATCAGTCACCCCTGGTAACACAATTAATTCTTTCAACCCTGCAGATGACCGTCCCAATAATAATGCCCCTCGTGGCGTACCTATGATTAAAGGTCCTTTAACATGTCGCAATCTTCTGTGCTGTAGTATCTATTAAAGTGACATCTACTGCTGTTGCCAAGTCCAGTCCAATGCTGCCATGGGTGGCTGGCTGTAATTGACTGGAGCAGCTACTCTTGTCATAGCGTGGCTGTTCTTCGTGCTGGGCTTGTAGTTTCCCAACCGACAACAGGCTTTTGTAGCATGAGTACCCGAATTACATGTATCGCACCACACAGATTATGCTTTACAATCATGACACTGATGACCACCTATTCCACACCAGAAACAAATAAGTTTGAAATCGCGAACTGCTGATTTCTGTCGTCCTTGTGTTAATGGTTTCAGTGTCGCAGCTAACACTTGTTTATGTTTTTCAGGAGTTTTATTCATAGCTTCCACTACCAAAGCATGCTGTGGTGTTTGTGGCATATGGGATACTCGCTCTAACATAGCTTCTACTGGACCATGCCTGGGTATATTAATTAGAATGCTCCTGGTTCTATTGCTTGCATTCTCAAACGCCAAAGTCCGTAAAAATGTCTCTTTAAGTGGTTCAGTTAAGTCAGGCAAGGCTTCTAATGCTTCTACTTTTCTGGGATCAGTCTGCAGTAGTCCAAATGCTATTCAGGCATCTCCCATTGATGCTCTATGAAAATCAAAAGGTAATTGCAACTGTGCATCGATAGTAGCATACTGGCCCAACGGCATCAGCATATCAACTTCTATATTCAACAAAGGGTCTCCTTGTTGACATGGATGCTCAGCAATTTTTCAAAATTCACTTCTCCACGCCTTTTCCCAACATATTAGCTGCGATGGGGTTAATATAAACTGGGCAACAGACTTTAAATCCTCAGGACACAATAAAGAGGAACTCCAAATACAGTTGTGACACGCAGATACTATGGTGTTTTGACTCAAACAATCTAAGTCGTTAAGACAATCAAGGTGTCTGTTGTCTGTCTGGAAATATTTTAAACTTCATCCCCTGAGGTGGGTGTGCCTGAGATTGGAGATGGGAAGGGGTCTGAAGCCAGTGCCCTGAGAGTGCCTTTTCTGATAAATGGACCCTGCGGCAGTCTGTTGACTTACAACGGCTGATCTCTCCAAAGAGTCAAACTAAGCACTGTGCTAACTACACCCATCCCCCTTATCTCGAAGGAGGAGAAGGAATTTCTCACCTGTACAGGGGGAGGAAGGGGGGTGTAGTGGAAAAATGGTATAAATCTGCCTTATGGGATGGAGAAGAAAAAGCATTTTCCCAAGGAGTAGAAGCTGAAGCTTTTTCCTGGGAAAGGAAGAAAGAAGCTCTCTGCCACACTGACGTCGTCGCTGGACCATGGTGGTGACTATACTATTGCTTGCTGTACTCTGCTTTCTCCTCTCTTTTCTGTTTCTATTTTCCCCCTACTCTCCTGTCTGCTCTAGCAACTCTGTTTTGCTATTGCAATGAAACCTCGTTGTGCACGTGGTATTTGACCTCGTTTGCATCTTAATTTCACCATTTGGGGATTACCTTTAAACATTGCATTAAAAATTGTCACGCAACCTATATCGGATAGTGACAACAGTTCATAAGTTGTTTTGCAGGCTCAGATTGTAAGCTACTTTCTGATACTGTGTTTTGCAATTGAGTAAGCAATTTCCAATCAAAAGCTTGATACCTAGCCCCTGGTTTCCCATTAGCCACTTGTTGTGCTATTACCAGAAAAGCACAAGCACCACTCAAATTAGCTGCAGCTTTCCAATATCCTTCCAACAATGCATCTCGCACTATAGCCAAACAGTGGGACCCCGAATGGGCTGGCTGCAAGTTCAGTTGTTGTCTCCTTATTTTCTTTGAGGGTTGCTTAAGCCATGTCCCGCACAACTGAGTAAGATCCCCTGTCACTTTCGCTTGCAATTCTTTCTCCTCATCATCTGAGGAGCTTGAGGAATCCTCATATTCAGATTCACTGAAGACAGGGGGCTTTGGTTCTCTCAAGTGGCAACATGATCCACCTTGATCCCTAACCAGCACTGTCTCTACCGGTGCCGGAGGAGCCGAAGGTTGCCCTATAGATTCCCCTTCTGGGGAGGGCGGCGTGGCATAGCAGGGTGCTTAATCGGCACCACTTCTCCAGTAGAAGGTTGAATAAAAATAGAGGATGCCACTGTGGTGCTTAATGCGGAGGCTGGTTCCTCTTTCTGCTTAGCTTCAAGGCGCCAAACCGCAGCAGCGGCAATTTGATGCTCCATTTTACATTTTTTAATACAGTTAATAACATCTCGCCACGGCACTTGTAAATCCTTGGCAGTTTTATCTCCATCTATAACAGCATCCCACAAATCATCTCCATATCCGTGCCACTCATCTTCTGAAAACAGAGAATCGGGCTCCTGAAAATGTTCTTTGGCATGGCCATGTCCGACCAACACCAACAGCTTCTTTTTAGTAAGCTTTACATCACGCTTCTCTAAGAAGCAGTTTAAAAGCGACAGTGCTACTTCTTTATCCATAATCTTACCACGGCAGACGACTGTATCGGTTGTATAAGGCTTTCCCCTCAGGCTGCCTGATTGCCGTTCTGTCCTTTCCTCCACTCGGCTCCTTCTCGATGTCAAGGTGAGCTTTGTTAATTTAATTTTTGTCCCTGTTTGGGTGCCAGCTGCAGAGGCAGGATTGGAGATACAGGAAGATGACTCAATATGAGCTGCAACAAGTATCTGCTTTATTTTAAGGTTTGCCGCATTATATAGGGTTTGTTATCAGCATTCTTACACAATTTACAGAATTACATACTGATTGGTTCTGTTCAGTTAATAACAGCGCCATTGTCGGTTAGTAATTTGGAAGCATTGAAGGTTAACCTAAACGTCACACATACTGTCTTTGTTCTGCTTTGTGGTCAGTCCTCCCTATCTTTCTTCCTCTTGTGATATAACTTGTTTACTAAGTTCCAGGATGAATGTCATTGTAATTCCTTTAGCCTTAGTACATCTGTATCTCATGCTGTGCTTGTTTCAACTTCAGAAAAGATAGGATTGTGCATCACTTCCATTGAGCCATGACCATTGTCACATAGCCATTCACCAACACACAACATCCAAATCCTGTCTCAAACAAACAGAAAACAGTCCATTTCCTCTTGAACCTGGCTCAAGTTTTCTAATAAATGTAGCTGAAAACTTCAGAAAATTTTCATTTCTCAGCACAAAGCAATAAATACAATGATTTTATATTTAAATTCATCTCAGCAGCATCATCTATAAAAGTGAGAAACTGAGGCACATTGAGATTAAAGCTAAAACTATGTAATCTAATAGTCTGATGAGAAGAAGACATGGTGGTCTAGTGGTTAGGGTAGTGGTCTTGCTGCCATGGCCTGGGTTCAATTCCCCGTCACGGAAGATTTTTTGTGACTTGGTCTAGGTAGTCCTGCTCTGGAAGGGGGGGTTGGACTAGATGATCTTCTAGGTCCCTTCCAACCCCTAACATTCTGTGGTTCTGTGAACATCGTACTGACTTGAATATTCATAGATTCATATATATTAGGGGTTGGAAGGAACCTAGAAGATCATCTAGTCCAACCCCCCTGCCTGAGCAGGATCACCTAGACCAAGTCACACAGGAACAGATCCAGGCAGGTCTTAAGTGTCTCCAGAGATGGAGACTCCACAACCTCCCTGGGCAGCCCATTCCAGAACTCTGTCACCCTTACTGAGAAAAAGAATATGCCAAGTTAAACCTCCCATAAATTTTCAACCAAAGTTATCTGCATTTCTATACATCAGCCCTACAATCAGCATTCAGAAGATGAGAGATGTAATTGCTGACATTTTCAGCATCACAGCAGACTTACAACTAGAGATTCCCATCTTCCAATTTCACCCATGACTTTATTCCTTGAAGTTGTTTTTTTCAGACCTTGCAGCCCCCAGCACCACTGCACCATTCCTGCAGGAATATGTCTCTTACATGCAGTGCATCATCTGTTGCCACCCAAACCACAAAGTTATTCTGAGGATGGAAATTATTAAGCATTAAAAAAACAAAACAAAACAAAAATAAAAACCCAACCAAAAAAAGCAACCCCACACCATTTCAACTTTTTAGTCCAAAAAGAATGAGGAAGGTACAACACTGGAGCTGTTTTCTGAATTAGCTCACAGTGAAAAAAACAAACTGCTTAGGGTCAAATGAAAGGTCTCATTTTTATATCAATCCTCTCAAATTTTTCATGTAAAATTCATTGCAATTAAAAAGGAAAACAAATCCTACATCCAGGAACAAATGCAAAGTGCTAATGTTATAAAGCATGCATTTCCACTGTTAAAGGTGTTCTGGACATCAATGAAATTTACAAGAAAAAAAAAATTACTTTAATCTAAGCCATATTTTATAATGGCAATTGGTGGAATGAACATTTCTAACCAGCTCTCATAGCAAGAAGCAATCAAGTTAGCAGGCAGAGTAATTAATATGTTACCATGCTATTAAATGTTGTGCAAGAAAACATCTGAACAGAGGAAATTAAATAAAGATCTATCTCTAAACTGATGCATTTTAAGTGCTTGATAAGGCAATATTATAATACGTTTTAGCACAAGGGCTGTTTTCTTGGGGGTTCTTTGGAATCTTTCTGCATGCTAGCCTAAAAAACAGGGAAATTGCTATCAGAGAGCACACCACAAGGATCTCCACCTCACAGCAGTTGTACTTACGGAGCAGAGTTTAAGTATTTCAGTGCAGTAACTCGCCTCACACAACACTGCAGTTTCCTCTCTTGGTCCCAAAAGAGAAGATGTTTCCTACTATTTTGTTTGTAGCAGAGGGTCAGTAAGATGCTTCATCGTGTTACTGCTGTCAGAGACAGAATGAAGTAGATACAAAGCATTTTGCTAAAATTGAGAAAAACAACAAAGCCACACCTGAAAAAGCAAGATTGAAAGAAAGATTAATGGTATTATTAGGGAGAAGATAAAAAAAAAGAACAGAGGAAACACCTAGAGACAGAACATGGGCAGAGCTTTTGTCCTGTTAAGAGTGGTTTTTCACTGGAGCCTTAAACAGGTAACAGGATTTGTGTGTACTTCCCTGACTGTGTGGAAACCATTCCCCAGCTTTCACTCAATGACTGACAGCTTTTGTCCCTCAGCCTCCAGCTCCTGGTGCTCTGGAAGCCTCTTTGGTCAGCCTTCCCACAGCAACCAGCATCCCTCCTCTGCTCTGCAGTCTTCTTCTTTCATTTGGGATCTAACACCAGTCCCCAGTAAAAAACTTAAAGGGGTCTTCAGTTCCCACAAGTCTTGCTTACTTGCATTACAAATACACCTCTAAGCAGCCTCTAATTTTTATTTCCACATGGTAGTTAATATCTGGGTGCACGTGACTGGCAGGTTTAATCTTGCCTCTTGAATCCCTCTGCTGTCCCATGGTCTCTCCATTCATGGTACATACTGCACACATACTACAGCTTCATGTGATAGGGGTTGGAAGAGGACTGGAAAGAAGCTTTGATTTCAACACCTCTCAAAATCCCACTCAAAGCATTGCCCATTGATAAGAGTTGGTGCAGCTCTGTGACATGCCACACAGAAGAAACAGGCACTGCCTGGAGGTGAATGGCCTTGCTATCTCACTTCAACTTGTGGGTGTTGTGTCCCATCCCTGAAACTCTTACCAGCTCTCACATGGTGAGCAGAAGTGTATGACGAACCATAGTCCCACTCTTTTGAAATGAGAGGCAGTGCCATTGAACCCTTTCCAAAGGAGACTTAAAAATATTCATGTTTCACAAGATGAATTCACTTCTGCTTATTATTCAGCTCAGCTGTAGTTAAACCAATTTAAGCTACACAACATAAGAGTTATTAAAAAAGATCTGTGCCTGTCAACTTTTCATTACATTACTGCTTGACATTCACCTAGTAAATAAAAATTAAAAAAAAAAGAGAGAGGAGATTTTAAAATTAAACTATGTTAAAGTGTAAACCAGGCATGGATGAGGAATAAATTAAAACACTATCGCTGAAACACAGCTTGCACAAGCTGTCCTCTCTCCTCTCCCAACACCAGCCAGTCTATTATTGAGTCCAAAGGCATCAAACAACATTCAAAGGAACAACATTGCTTCACTCTAGTTATTTATGCTTTCCTTTGAAACAGCTATCTTTACTGAGACTGATTCTGTTCCTGGTAAGGGTTACTTCCTCAGCCTGAGGCTGGACTGGGCACCCGTGTGCTCCCAAGTGCCCTCCACCATCATCACTTGCTGCGGCTGCAAACCGGAGGCACAGCTTTTTCACCTTCCCTAGGAGGATCTTTCCCCCCTCCTCTACTCATCCCAGGCAGCAGAGGAAGAGGAAACTGCTCCCCTTCTGTACCCCAAAGGGGTCTTTTTCCTTCAGAAACAAGCGAGCACAACAACCAAATTACTGTTCTTTATGTCTCACATGATGTTTATTGTCTCAGAGAGCACTGCAGTAAAACTGCCCCTCTCCAGCCTCTAGGCAGGGCAGTTCCTGCTCTACACTGGGTGAAACTGGCCACCCACGTGCATGAAGCAGAAAATCAACCAGGCAAGTACAGCCCAGGACTGGGGGACAGGGGGAACAGGAGATTTGCACAGAGGTGCTTCTCATGCACACAATTTAAGAGATCAAATACTTTGAGTGCATCCACATTTTTTTCTAATCCTCCTCAAGCTGGCCTCTGAGCTTTTTAGAGAGCTCATCCTTGAAGTCTTTTTAGTAGCAGGAATGCTAACTATCTCATCTTTACACTCAGAAAGTGAAGCAGAAGACAGTGATTGCCCAGGAGAAAAGGACAAAATCAATCCAGCAGAGAGTCCTACCCACTCCACTAGCCTTTCCTTCCCTCTGATCAGAACCACTGCCGTGCCAGCAAAGCATTATGCTGTTACGTGCCCTGCTGCAGGACAGATACAGTCACAGAGCTCCTAGCAGCAGACAAACAAAGTGTTCCACCTTCTTCAACCTGGCACTGAAACCATCCCTTTCACAGTGCCAGGCTTGTATCTTTGTCCCCAGCCTTCAATACACACCAGGCAGGCACAGCAAGGACTGTCCCTTTAGAACTGCTATCAAGCTCCTTTCCCTCCCAACACTCACTGTCCCCAGGAGCTGCATGAATAATGCCAAGTCCAAAGGATAAAAGAGGTTTATCTATCTGCATCTATCTATGCAGTTTGCTCCCTGCCACCTAAGAAGCCAAATGAAGGTAGTGAAAGATGCATATTTCTGTTATTACTTGTTCCACTTGAGCGAAGCTCCACAATTGGGCAATAGCAGAAGGCACTCTGAGCAAATCCACAGTTGTGAACACACCAAAAGTATAATCCCCTTGTGGGGAATTACACGATCTTTGAGGCAGCGGGAAAAGCCAAAGCTCCTGGTTATGAGAAAGGAGACAGAGCAGGGAAATAAAGATCGAGAACTCTAAACTTTGCATCAAATCAGATCACTCAACTAGACAGAGCAATTCAAATCCAACCCAACGACAGACTGCTTCATGGTAATTGTTGCATCAAAAGACAGGAACAATGTTTGTTGCTTAAAACAATGGTAAAGGGTTTTCAAATATTTAATAATGGAATGGCTTTCGCGCTGGAGGCTTTTCCTGCACAGTTAACTGTGTTTTGGGCAGCATGGTTTTGCTAGCTTGTTCATGAGTGCTGTCTTACAGATGCTCTATTTTTAAGGTGTTATAAAACAAACAAGAAAAGCATTTGTTTTCAAAATTGGCCATAAGAGACCTGATCCTATAACCCTTCTACCTATAAGCAGTCTTTACTCACTTGACAGTTCTGTTGACTGCTTAAGCATCTGAGACTGGGAGCATGTGATTTCCCCAACAAGAGACAGAATACAGGTTCCAGCCAGTGCCAGCCTGAAGTCAAAAAAATCTTAATCCAGGACTGGAACCCAAGCACATAGGCTTCAATATGTAGTGGCGCCTACTTATTCCTTTGAAGGAGTCCTGTGTCCTCATTTTTAGAGGTAAACCTGTATCGTGTCACCTAAGCAGACAGAAACACTATGCACTGACTGGCAGTTAGACCATCAAGCTGAAATGAGT
Source organism: Ceyx melanurus (assembly GCA_024611195.1). Taxonomy (NCBI): domain Eukaryota; kingdom Metazoa; phylum Chordata; class Aves; order Coraciiformes; family Alcedinidae; genus Ceyx; species Ceyx melanurus. The sequence goes on along the minus strand of JANHGL010015256.1, from coordinate 61,336 downwards.
CAGACCCCACAAGGATATGAGCAGGTCAATGTTATCCCACATAGGGAATCTATCATCTGTGATGCCTCCCAGTACACTCACCCTGGTCTTGGAAGCTCTTGTGGGTCTCATTCTCAAAGTCCAGAGAGTCAGCATGTGTTTGAGGAGTCACAGGATACTAAGACCACTGTAACTTTTGTCTTGTGGCTTCTGAGCTGCTTCCAATGACCAAGGCTTGGGCCTGGGCTATTTTCTGTTCCTTGCCATTACAGGCAGTGACTAGATGGGAGAGGAAACCCTGATGTTTTCTTACTCATCAGTTGTGGAAGATTAAGAAAAGTTTTCTCTTTCTCCTCCAGAACAGGGAATGACACAAGGTTAAGCACTTCCCTCTTCACACTCAAAGAGAGGAAGAGACCAGCAGAGCAGGCTCTCTACCAGCACTTAAGTGACTGATAAAACGTGAGACTGCACTGTTGCCATCCTGATACTTTACTACTAAGAGGCATAATGAATAGGCCTATCCATATACCACAGGGACAATATCTGTGGAGAATTAGCACAGTGTTAGAACAGAAACAGCAATTCTTCAAGTACAGAAAGCATCTAAAGACTTAAATGCTGCAAGCAATTGCTAAGAAGCACATTTAAATGGAATAATACTCCCACTAAGTAGGTAGCAGGATAAACTTCAGAAAACAGAGTAATGCATGATGAAGATCTACGACCAATATTTTGGTTTGGTATTCTGTTCTACATATTCCTTGTGCTTAGCAATGTTAATTTGCATGTATTCCTGTGTGCTCACAAACACTGATTCTCTTTGTAAAGCAGATCCTAGAATCTTTCACAGCACTCAAAGCATAAGGATAGCACATGATTACCAGAAAAAGGATGGTTAGCAACTCTGATTACATTTGTGAGTGCTGGCCAGTCTTCCCAGTCCCAGATAATAAACCTGCTGTACTAATATGAACCTCTCAAGGAAATGAGAAGCAAAGATATTTATGGACTAAAGCATTCCTTTTTAAAGAACCAAGCCAAATCTTCCAAAAGATTACAGCAGACCTGGTCTTTGCAAGGGTGGTAGCTGCAAATTCTATCAGGTTCATAAAATGATTTTCTTTAAAATAAAATTGAAAATATGTATTTTACAGCACTTAGAGTAAACACGACATGATTTCTGCTTTAAGGTGACCATTTCTGTAATACTGCTGTAACCTAAAGCACTTAGGAATTCCAAGAAACCGCGAATTCAAAGGCAAAATAAAGAGTACTTCAGGTTTCCACAGTGAAACAATGAAGATCCCTATGAAAGGAAGAAGAAATGTACACATTTGCAACTCCTCACTCATATATCAGGGTGCACTTTTATTTTCTAGCTTTGCCTGCTTATCTTCAGACTCTCATTAGATCTCTATCTCAAATGGGATTAATCACACTCTGATTGCTGCTCTCTCCATTGATTACAGTTTAGGGTCAGTCAGCTCATGGTAACATTCCTTACCTTTAGACAAACACCTGAAGTGCAGAAGATTAATTCTATCCATGATGTTCAGGTTACATCCTTCTATCCACTGCAACATGCTTGGCAGCTGAGCTCTGGTGAAGTTCCTGATGATTGCCCAGATTGCCTTACATCCCAGACTGGCTGAAGAGCAGCAGCTCAGGTCAAAATTAACAGTGAGGAAAGCTGCACTTCTTTAATCATTTATATGGGTATAGGCCTCACTGTTTCTTATTACACTGTTCCACTAGATCACTGCGAGTAGGGAATGGTTAACATTCCCCATTCACAGGTAGAGAAATAAAAGATAAAGCTTCTGCCTTTTGAAGGTTCTGAGCTTACAGAATCACAGAATCACAGAATGTTAGGGGTTGGAAGGGACCTAGAAGATCATCTAGTCCAACCCTCCTGCCTGAG
>JANHGL010015256.1:48616-59333 GCA_024611195.1 Ceyx melanurus | reverse complement strand
TTCTCCAGGCTAAAGAGCCCCAGCTCTCTCAGCCTCTCCTCAGAAGGGAGATGCTCTACTCCCTTAATCATCTTGGTAGCCCTGTGTTGGACTCTCTCCAGCAAATCTCTGTCTTTTCTGAACTGGGGTGCTCAAAACTGGACACAGTACTGGAGGTGGGGTCTCATCAGTGCAGAGTAGAGGGGGAGGAGAACCTCCCTTTACCTGCTGGCCACACTTCTCCTAATGCATCCCAGGATGCCTTTGGACTTCCTGGCTGCAAGGACACATTGTTGGCTCATGGTCATCCCCCTGTCCACCAGGACCCCCAGGTCTCTTTCTCCAGAGCTGTTCTCTAATAGATCAACCCTCAGCCTGCACTGATACATGAGGTTTTTCTTCCCCAGATGCAGCACCTTACACTTGCTCTTGTTAAATCTCATTCAATTTCTCCCTGTCCAGCTCTCCATTCTATCCAGGTCTCTGGATGGCAGCACAACAACACCTTTACTGACTCATGACTCAATCCACACTCCTTAAGCTTGTCTGTGAGGATCCCATGGGAGACAGTAAATATAAACTCAGTAGAGAGACTTAATTCAATACAAACACACATACATTGCTAAGGAAATAGGCACTAGATGTATTTTATCTCTGATGACTAATAACAACCAAGGTCAAAATTAAACAACTGACCCAGATCTAACCTCTCTTGTATCTGTCTGCCTCATTGATTCCCTATTTGTTTCTATATCTTACCTGAAAATATTTTCCTCCCTTGGCCACAGCTGTTAATTTATATGTGTGTTCTTATTTATTATTTAGCACTACAAATCACCTTATGATGCAGTTTTCATGAAAGGCACTACATAAAAGGAAGCCGCTTTTAAATATTTTAGGAATCGGGCATTCTGATATTGATATTCTAATTCTATTTATTTTAAAATGAAGTCAGTCCCCAACAGGTTATTCAACAAATAAATGTTGCAGCTTTTGTCTTCCAGAGGGTTTTTAGCCCCTGGGATTTGCACTTTCATGTTTTTCCCCGGTTAAAGACTACTGTGCATGTTTGTTTAAGAGAGGGGACCTGATGTGATCTTGTGTGATCCCCTGACTCCAACAGCTGGGGCTTGAAAAGCAAACAAACATTTCAAGATGCAAAAGGAAAAGCTAAAATAAAAATCAAGAGAGATCAGCCACTCTGCAGCTCCCTCTGGTCAAATAGCTCTTTACAAGCATTTTTAAAAATTTCTTCATCTAAGATCCCTGGGACCCTGGCAGATTTGGAGTCTAGCAGAAATTTCAAGACCCTTGGCATCTTTGGAGAAATGTTAGAACTGGAATCATCTGCGCTCAGAGCAATCATGTGGGAAGCAGGAGGTTCCTCGAAAGGTGTACAATGTCTGTGGGATGGCCAGCATCTGTTGTCCTTGCGCACAAGTTATCTGAGAGGAGGATAACCAGAATTAGGCTGTAGATTTAAGACTCAGCTACTTCAGCTTCCCCCAGAATATACTCCCAGGGTTTCCAAGCTCCCCACCTCCTTCGGTGGAAACTGATGGACCAAAAGTCCTCCAACAGCTCTACCTTGCCATCCAAAACATCCCCATTACAGTTGCTATGACATACCCTAAGCACTGATCTCAGCTAAATGCAACCTGAGGGAAGCCTGCTATCAACTGCCTTCTTTATGTAAAGGAGCTGCTGAAAACGAAGAGACAGAAGGGCCAGTATTACACAATGAAATCTCTGAAAACCATCAAGACTCACTCTGCTGAGTTCTACAGAATTCCAGGACCAGAAGTAGATATTTTTGCTATAAAGGATGTGAGACACTGTTTTCAATTAACATGAACTCACTGGCCTCTTTCTGACCTAAAATTACACTTAAAAGTACAGGAATCTATTTGTTTAACCTGTACATTTAAGCCTTCTCAGAAGAGAAATAAATGCTGTCTCCTTCCTACTCAGTTTTTCAGCTTGTACAAAAAAATAGGGAAGGAGAAGGGGTAAGATTCTTCAGAGAATTAACAAAAAAATACCACATACTACGAAAAAAAAAAATAATTTTCTTGAACATCAGCATAGCAGCTATGAAAAAAAGCCATGTCTTTCCACTTCCCAGGAGACAGCTCATAGGCACCCAACTCGTAACTGAACCAGCCCACAGCATCCATCTAAACAGGAATGCTGAGTTAACACAGAGAATCACAGGAATTAGATGCAGTGAATACACACTTCTCAACAAAGAAAAAGTAATTTCAGTCACAAATTGGCAGAAAAGCCACATAAATGGTTGCAGTACATATCTGCCCATTACATTTGAGAATCCAAATAGCACTAGTGCATCAGTGGTAACTGCGTTAGCACAGCAGATAATGTAAGGAATAATGTCTCCTCAGCTGTACATAATGAAGTTGTAGTTCCACAGAGACACTTAAGGGCCACCAGAAAACACAAGTGTTAAACTGGAGCCTTCAGCTCCTAAAATTATTGTCTTAATTTATGTGCATTGAAGTTCAGGAGGCAACATATACTATACTTAGTTTCTAAAAGTGGTTTTCCCAGTTTGCCTCTTGTCCTTTAACCATTCAGTAAATTTTCATTGCTGCTTGTTTCCACACAAGCCTGAAATTTAATTTAATACCACATCTTAATCACCTAGTTTCTCTATAGGTCTAGGTATTTAGAAATTAGCAAGAAATGAGAAAAGGAAATTTGAAAATTTAACCTTGAAAGTTTTTACCTCTCCACCCATCACAGAAGGATTTTAATGTTATTTTAATATACATATTTTTACTCTTGTGCATATATATTTATCATATGTATTTATCACTGAGCTTCTGAGAGGTACGCAGGACCACCTCTTCATGTGAGCCAGGAAATGAACCTGATTAATAGAGCTTTTTCCTCCAAATGCAGAAAGTAAATTCAGTCTAAATGACAATCACTAAGTTTGATTTTATTCATCCCTTCAGTATCAAGTCTGAGAGACTGTTTCGAACAGAGGAATACTGTTGTAGACATCCTTACACACTCTATATGGTATATTTTATACTGCAATTACTTTACATTGCAAAGGCTAGAGGGAAGATGTTGATCAGTGGCTTAAATATTTATAACATATAAAAAATATATACTAATTTAAAAATAGTAAACTAAACACAGGACATGGCTTGGGGAAAATTTAAACGAAGTCATCAAATCAAGAGCTATGTTTTATAATAAAGCTATAGGCAGAGGAAACACAACAGGTATAATAACTCTGAATTTCTCTGATATTAAGGATAAGCACTAAACTCATGGTACCGTTTGCATACCAATTGCTGCTTGGAGCATATAATGAATATGCCACCTAACCCTGTGCTACACTTATTTCTAGCAGGGTTGCAATACTGACATGTGATTAAATCATTCATCACACTGACCAGAGGCTGGGAAAGCAATAAACTTCTGCACAGCCTTGTGTGAAAAGACCATGGCATGCTGGTCACATGAAAGTTTGTCAGCTATGCTTTAGGTGGAGAAAGGAGCAAAGGAAAAAGTGTGTATCTTCTGGGAAAAGCATCTGCTGGACACAAAAAACCCAGAGGCCTTGTTTGTGCTGAAGGAACCTGGAGACCCAAAGAAACAGACTTCTCATACCCTGTAACATGAAAAGGTGTCTGAGTATGTTAAGGCAGCAATGGAATAAGCACCAAGGGGTCAAAGACCAAAGGATTAAACACCTCCCTCCACCACAGAGGAAACCCTAACCACAAACACATTAACTGCAAACCTACCCCAGGATCTTAAGCTAGGGACTCTGGGCTAATAAACCCATATCCTCTGACAAAGCTCTGGGACCTTTTGTCCACATGCACATTTTGGAGCACTACATGTGAGCCAGGAAGATCTGTAAATCACACTGCCCAGGAAACCCACACCCCCCCAAATGGCTACAGCCCCAGACTCTTCTCGCTTGATGACAAGCCTCTGTTCAAGGCTGACTGGGGAAGAAATATTATTAATTGATTGGTATTTGGTCACACTTGGACTGAATTGCTCTCCAAGGCTCTGAGATGTCTTTTTTGCTCTCTGCCCACACAGATCTTGGCACAGCAGAAAGCTGCCGGGCAATTGTCAATGTCCTGATGAATTACCATAATACAAATGGTAGTATAAAATATCCCTTGTACAGCCCAATGTTTTGTTTGCTTTACTGACTGCTTCCATTCATTTAACAGATGTTTTCATTGAGCTGTCCACAATAACCTCTACATCTTTTACCTGAGTGGTCACAGTTAATTTAAAATGCAGCAGTGTGTATGAGTAGGTCATATTATGATTTCCAATACACATTAACTTGCATTTGTCAACATTTAATTTCATCTGTCATTGCCTTGCCTGTTCACCTGCCTGGATAAAGTTATTCTCAGTTCTTCAGAGCCTGCACTAGTTTTCATTAAACAACTGTGGGCAACTGTCATTTTTTTACCATCTTTTCCTTCCCTCTAGTTCTGGATTATATTTTTTAAAGCCTGGGCCAAACTAGGTCTTCCACATATCCTCCTCCTCACCTATAGCCACAGTTAAAATTGATCATTCTTTTTCACTCTCTAGTGCTTAACTAATTGTTAACTAGCTGCTTCCTAACCTGTACTAGTAAATCATTTATTTAAGGGTGTCCTTCTGTTTCACTGCTATCTCTACCAGCATCATATCTTTAATATCCATGGGAAGATACTTCAGACAGTATCTCCTGCATAGTGTTTTCAGTGAAAGATGTGAAGAGAATTAACAGTGGACTCTTCCTCCTACATAGTCCCAGATTAAGTTATTTCCCTAGTTTCTGCTTCTAGTCTCTTATACAATCACTTGGTAGGAGCTCCTTTCCCCCTCTCTATTCAGGGGAAAAGGACTTTGTGTTCAAAAGCAATACCAAACACTTCTCTGCCCTGAGGTTTCTAGAAATCCCTGAAGGTAACTGGTGTTATTTGCCCCACAATCGGGGTGGGAACATGAAGTACAAAGTAGTGAAAAGGCTCTCAAAGACACCTGAATTCCCCCAGAACTGGCTTCTACAGACTAGGTCACTGCATTTAAATACATGCTTACATTTAGGAATAAGGTTTAACATTGGGCTTACTGCAAAGAAAGCAAAGGCCCTGTGCTTTCATCCCCTTCCCAGCTGCTCTGACTGGTTTGCCTGGAGATTGCATGTAGGTCTACAGCTGCAGTTAGAGGAACAAACTGTTGGTTTGCTCGCCACTTTCCTTCCAAACACAGGTGATTTCAACTCCAGCATTGTCACTTCTTAATATACACAGCACAGAAGGCAGAAGTACAAAGATCACAACTGAAATTTCACATGTCATTTACTCCCCAGAGGGAAAGCAGAGAGAAGCCTTTATGAGAATGAATGAGTCAGCTCATAGAGCTCCACAGAGGGTCAGGCACAGCAGTGGTACAGCTGGAGACAAAGAAGAAAAGGGATGCTCCCTGATCTCTGCCACCCTCCCCTCCCACTAGCTCTCTCCTACACCAGGTTGTTTAAAGACACAAACCTTTGAGGATGTACTGTACATTTCTACCCAAATTACATTTCCATATTTAAATTCTAGAAAGAAAACAAATGAGAAAACCTAAATCCAGTGCTTCATATAATCCACTGGGGAAACCTGACATAATGGCTTTGACCCCTTGACACCTCTTGGACACAACGGTGAAATATAAACAGCCATCTTCTCCTTGTATTTCTACTCATTCAAATGTAGGGAAAGTAGCAACAACCACTGATAACTACGTGCCTTGTCAGAAAGCATTTATATCAGGCTATTGATTTGCACTTCCTTTGTCCAGGAGAAAATGCTGCTCCAACCTAACTCCTTCCAAAACCCAAAGCAATCTGTGAATTTATCAACATGGAAACAGTTAAGAAACATGATACTTTGTTGTAGTTCAGCTGTCTTTTTGAATTTACAGGAAGACTTCCCCCTCCATTACTGTGTTGTCAAAAAAGTAGCCACACGGTTTTGAGCAGTTTTGCTTTTCCTCTGCAAAACGTGATGAATTTGAATAATCTTTTTCCAAAACTATGAGCAGCAATTCACACGAGCCTGGATAGCAAAGGCCACTTCTATTCCTCAGCTCCATTCCTCTCCTCTCTTTATTCTTTTTGCAACAGCCAAGTGGAATGTGGAAGAAGAGCATAGCAAAAATTTACTGTTGATTATTACAATTTTTGTGAGCATAAGACTTAACTGGTGGTCTAGTGGTTAGGGTTCAGTACTCTCACTGCCACGGCATGGGTTCAATTCCCAATCAGGGAAGATTCTTTGTGACTTGGTCTAGGTAATCTTGCTGTAGCAGAGGGGTTGGACTAGATGATCTTCTAGGTCCCTTCCGACCCCTAATATTCTGTGATTCTGTGATAAGTACCCTGGAGATTATGACCTGCATACATTTAACATCCATGCCCAAACAGCTTGCAATCTGACTACAGTAAGCAAGAGCTGAGACAAACAGGAGGATTTAGAGGAGGAAGGAGTAAGAAATTCACCATCTCATTGCATTGTTTTGAAGGACAAAGTGTTATCATCATTGGAGGGATGAAATAAAAATAAGCAGCTTTGTGAAATCACTATGGTGTTTCCAGGGTAGGATGCAGGCTTATTGCAATCCTAACCAGATTATTTAGCTCGCTAATGGCTATCTTTGAAGGAATAGTTGGAAATAGTTGATAGTCATTTAATTTGTGTTGCAGATTGCTAATTAAGCCTGTGAAGAGATAAAAAAGAAATCCATTTAGTTAAGGAGATACAATGGTACAAGTGGAATATTTGAGTCATTCACATCCAGGAATAAATTAAAACATTTTCCTCCATCTCAAATTTGAGCATGGAGTTTGTGCACAGAGGGACAGCTATGCAGCCTTGACCACCTCCAAACTTCACCAGTTTCTCTAGATCACAGGACATCTGATCCTCCTTGCATAAGGACTATGGTTATCTCTGCAGTCTTTATGTAGGATGTGTTCAGTGAAAATTCCCAGTCAGTCAGACCTTGAGAAATGCTGAGAACCTGCTGAGGTTTTACATCTGCAGTGGTGACTAAGGAAAGCATCAGATGCTCTTTAGCTGTACAGCACAAGAAAAGGTGGTGTACTGCCTCCGTGGTACCCACTGTCCCTACACCCTTTTGTATAAAGCATAAAGACTGAGGTAGTGTCGCCGATTCAGCTTCCCCTTCCCATGGGAGCCATGCTTGGTGCACACAGACAGCCACACTGTGCACCACGCTTCAACGTGGGGCTCTGTCATCAAGTGTCAATACTGAAGTTTCACCCGAGGGGATTCTGTACAGAACAGGATAAGTAATTAATATGTACCTAAAGATCTCCTCTGAGAATGCTCCCAGAGATCAGAGATGGCTGAGCAAGAAGCGCCCACTGCAGTCAGTAATCCTGTCTAACCCACTTCCTCTTCAACTCCTCAAAGCAAGGAAATGTCTGTCTAGGGATTCCTGCACCATGTCCCATCTTGATTTTGAAACGCCAAGCAGTAGAAATGCCAGCTCACATCAGTGAGTTGCTCCAACATTTAATTAACCTGTTAACCCCTAAATCACTCCAGGCAGTGGAAGTCCTTTTAGAAAAATGCCCATGTATCTTCAAAGAGGAAATTTTAAACCCCTAAAATTATTTTCAGAAGCAGAATTAAATTTACCCATTAAAAAAAAAACAAAACATTTTGAGGGGGTTTAAGAGGTGTTTAAATCAGAAAATCATCTTGATATTTTTTAAATCTAAACTTTTCATCAAAAATGCTCCAGTTTTTTCCTTAAATTATACCAACTTTCAAGGCAAGCTGCTTAATGTCCGACTGGATCTCTGTCATGGTTTAGAGAAGAAAGCACAAAACCTTAAGTTTGATTTCTGGATGACAGCAAAATGTATAAGGGCTGTTTAAGGGCAACATACTTGTTGATGGCAAGAAGCTCCTTTGCCTAGATCTTATTATTTCATCCATTTTTATTTGGGCTGATGTGCTGATCAAGACAAAACCAGCTCAAAAAGCTTCCACACCCATTGGGATCCAACTTCCAGATTTGAGCCAGGGTGCAATGACACTTTGCTTTGTATCACACACATCACACCAGTGGATTAGTTTGCATACAGCTCACAGCAGTCAACTGAAACCAGATTCTGCCCTCATCAGTGATCAGTGTGCTGGGGAGACATAAGGGTGAAGTTCAAAATCAACTAATCCCAAGTTAAAGGGGTGGACTGTTACTAGATGCTCTGAGTTTCAACTCATCCTACCCCTGTTCACATACATCAGCAAAAACAAGCTTCTCTTTCTTGAGAGCCTGCAGGCTTCTGAGCAGTGGAAACAATCACTCACAGCTACGTCCCAGTTTGGGACAAAGATCAAACTTAGCTTCTCATTCTTAGCACGAGGTACACACGTGCAAGCTCTTTGGGGCTGCCTGCATGCCACTCATCACATAAGCCCAGTGAACCTCAAGAAACAAGCAAAAAACAAGAACAGGGGCTGTTACTGCTAGTGAAAATGAGAAACTGAAATGCCTGTCAGTAAAGAAAAAATATATCATACTCTCCAAAATTAAAAAGCAGCAGAAGGCTTTACTATTACAACTGTTAAGAGGCCTAAAACAATATGGCTATTTGTCTACCTTTGGCAGTGATTTTGTGAGCACAAATACATCTGTATCTGCAGCTGAGCCATTCTACATTGCTTCTCCCTTCCAAAAAAGGCCATCACCATCTCCTGCTTTTAGCTCTGAAGCTGCAGAACTCTCATTGCCATACACAAATCATCTAGGGATAGTAATATAGTATGGAAAGCACCAAAGAATTATTTGCAAAGTCCACTGAATATCTATTACTCCAGCACTTAAGATTGCAAAAAAAATTCCCTCCCTTGGTTTTTAAATGAAAGTGGTGGAGCCTGCTTCTTATTGTAGGCTTGATACCAACAAAAAGTAAATTTAATGTGGGGAATTATAGGATATTTTTTGAAGATGAGCTCTTCAAATAGTATCATCTTTGACAAAGGAAAGAAAGCACATCTGTCTCGGGGTACAGGTCTATCCTTCCTCAAGAAACACAAAGGTAAAGCTTGATGAAGATAGTAGCAAACAAGCAATAAAAGAAGCACAAGCTGAATGCAGCCAACAACACTGACCATTATGTCCTACACACACGGGTCTGCTGCCAGAGAAATTGTTCCTAGAGTCACTGTACAGAGGAACTGTTCACTTGTAAGAGACCTGCCCAGACCTCATGTTACTTTACTCCCGCATTTCATGTAGGCAGAGTTGGAGCAGCTCCAATGAAGATCCCCACACAGGGATGGTTCAGCCCTTATAGGAAAGAACCTTGTGTTTCCTCATCTATTTGAAAGATTGGTCAGGGAAATTCAAGTACCTTTGAAGCCATTCAGAGTCCAAACACATGCCAGTCTGTTTCAGAATGATAGCATGGCAATTTCACTCCAAGAAGATTATCTGTAGGTTTTAAAGCAGCTCTGAAAGAGTTAAAGCCCATCACTTGCCTGTGGGAATCCTTAACTGCACTAAGGCCTGTAAGATAGAAGGGGATTGTCTGGATAAAAGTTAATTATTCCACATTACAAGGATTAGCATTCTTTTTGAACTTTTAACAACTTTGTTATGTCTTTTACTTGCTTTTTTATGTTAAAAAACACATAAAAAAGAGGTTTAAAAACCTTTTTTTGCTTTTTTTGTTTGTTTGGTTGGTTTTGTTTGGTTTTTGTTTTGGGGTTTTGTTTTGTTTTTTTTTTGTTGGTGGTTTTTCAGGTTTTTTTAAGGAAATTATTACTTCTCCATATTACCAACAGATAATGCCCTGGTCACACTTGAAAGAGAGAGTCAATAACATGGAGGTTGGAATCGCCACAAATCCTATTGGACATGCTCTGATTGGCTTTACATATTTGCCTTTATAGCAGAAGCATGGCTGGATTCCACCATGTCTCAGCAGCACACGCTGCAGAGACAACAAACTGCAGGGAAGCATGGGAGGGCATGGAAATTAAATGGGCTATCTGGAGGTAGGAAAAGGAAAACAGAGGACAATCCCATTTTGATAGATCCTGGAAAGCCAAAGAAACAACAGTGAGAACTTGTGCAAGCAAGGTCAGACCCTGTGAAGGGTCTGTCTAAACTACAGAAGGTGGTTGGACTCATATCAGGGGCTAACAAGAAATAAGATTCAGTCATGGGGATTCATTACAGTTAAGGGGAAAATGGCAGGCTTGGTATCCAGCACGTAAGCCTGAGCCAGGTGAGATGACAGTATGAGACAGGGGCAGATCGAACATTATTAACCTGGTTCCACAATGGCCAAGAAAGCTACCAAACATGGAGCTCTGGTAGGAGAGAATTACAATTTCTCCCTTGCTTCTCTGCTCATTCCAGAATGGAATTTACCAAATCCTGTCCATCTCCTAAGTCAAGAGATGAGGACAGTTCACAGCAGGCAGAACCAGCTACTGCTCTGAGGGACAGTCCTTTCAATAGACAGGTGTTTCATATTCCCATGTGTGAGAACTCCCTCATGGGAGTCCCTCCAGGGATTCCAGTCCCTCCAGGTGTGAAGGGGTAGCAATTCCCTTTTGTTAAAAAAAACCCCAAACCTTTTCTTTTTTTTTTTTCTTTTTTTTATTCTGCCTATGGGGGTGGAGCCGGGCCAGTCGGGGCAGGGGAGGAGGGA
>JANHGL010015256.1:37926-48516 GCA_024611195.1 Ceyx melanurus | reverse complement strand
ATTTTTTTTCCTTTTCGGGCTGCCCTTGGGGCATATTCCCCCCTTTCCCCCCCCCCCTCTTCCCCCCCCCCCCCCCCGTTCAACGGCACGTTCCGGCGGCCCCTGTTAGTTTGTCGGAGGGAAGGGCAGCCATATGTCTCTGTTATATATATATATTTAATGTTGTTTCAAAGTTTACTGATTATACATTTTGTTGCTGCTTGGTTTTGCATTCTACTGATTGTACATTTTTGTTGTTTGGATTTGCGCTCTATAACAAGTATCTCTCTCTTTTCCCTATATATCTCTATATATCTATATATTGCTTTAATAAATTCTTGTCTCCTTATAAACCCCGGGTCTCACACTTTATAAAATTTAAGATAATACCTGTCCAAACTAGGACACCAGGCAGACACTATTTCTCCTTCCACTTATATCTGAAATGGAGGAGCAGTCACCCCACATACTACCACTGCTTCAAGATTTGCTGAAAGTGCACATACCTTAAGAAGAGTTACAAGAAGAAGTGAGAATCACTGGCAGGGGGCGGACAGGAAGGAGAGAAAAAGTAGGAACCAAACTTGTACATCAAGTACAGAACAACTTCCCACTGCTGCCCTCTGATTCATTAAGAGTTTAGTTACTTCTTGTGGGAAGTGTTTTGTTTCCCACATTCAGATGTGGCTCATATGGAAACAGCATGCTCACTGTGACCCCAAGACTGCTATCAAGAGACTGTTTTGCCTCCTTTGGGATGAAGTGCTTCATTTATAAACAGCTTTAAAAGTACAAAAGTTTAATTGCATTACCCTGAGTTGAAAATATACTTTTATTCTGCTATAAGACAGTGTTTATTGGGAACTGGGCTGAAATCACAACACTCATTCCACCTAAGAGACTTCAAACTCTGTGGGAATATGAGTGGACAGCCTTGAGTAACAACACACAGAAGAACCACATAACATTAAATACTGCTTATTATCCAAGACCACACTTGTCTTATAACAGGGATCAACAGAGCTCAGAATGATCCAAACCTGTTCATCTACGTGCAAAAGCATCTTCCTGCTTCTGCAGATTTAGTGATGTCTAGTGGACAGGTTCTGACACAGCATCTTCTGGGTGATGTTTTAACCAACCCAGGAAACGTGAGCAACTTCATTAATCAACTGCTCAACAACACACAGTTCAATTGACTGATGATTCTAACACTGTGCCATTTTAGCTTCAGATAAATTGAAGAACCTCATTTTCTAGCTTTAAAAACTCTATCATTACAAAGAAATCCATACAATTTCAAATGCCAAACCTCTTTCAAATCCACAGCCAATATTAGTTATGAGAAAATGGGAATATCATGCAGAAAAAGACTACATTGTCTTGAATTGAGGACAATTAATAATACATGCAGCAAGTCCCCCAACCCGCCTCTTTCTCCTCTTCCACTGCAGACACAGAAATGAACTGAATTGGAAATATTGTCAGGAAAAGTAGAGCCTCCAAAATTAAAAGACAAAGGCACAGTGAGAAAACGAGCTGTGTCAAGCTCATTTATAACATCGGCAAGGTGGAGATAATTTTCCTCACAAAGCAAGCCAGCCATGTGTTCTTTGGGCTCCACATGCACCTTAGCAGGAATTCAGGCTGAGCAGGTAACACCCTTGAGCTCATGAAACATCTCCTGAAAGAATCTGAGGAAAATACAATACTCCTGTGTTCAGTTCAACAGGCAAGGCAGGGAAAAATCTCAATCTCTCCTCCAATTTTGCTATGCCAAACAGCCCTTTGTCTCTGCATGGGGAGGGAGATAGCTCAATACAGCCTATTGAGGGAGAACCTTAACTGTTTTTTAATGCCACTGCTCCTGAAAAATAAAGGGCTCCCAGGACCATGCCTGACTTGCACAGCATCCACACCCCTCAAATCAACCACTCCTGCCTGCAAACAGACCGCAATATGACAACTGGGTTCCACCTCCACCTCAGCAATTCTCCTAGCCCCTACACTTCCTCCTTGTGCACTATCTGGGATGGGTTTTTATAGCATTCTGCAAGCTCCTGAAGAACCCTTGGAGAAAAAAAAGAGAGAAAAGCACAACAGTTGCTATGGCCAGTTTTGATCCAGGCAGGTGCAGGATTTTTAAAACAGCACAAAAGCCCATTTGAACTCCCAACATAAACATATTATCTCAGGAACCAGAAAGGGATTGCAAGTGTCTTAAAGAAGCACATATGCATAGAAGTTCAAAATTATTAATCAGATTCTTGCTATTATTATTAAATACTCTTTCTGCTGTAACACAGGATGTAGCTGCTAAGATCAAAGACTCATAATTAAGCATGCACATGCATAATATGAAAAAAATCTGCCCCGAAGCACATACAAGAGAATGGATATGACAAAAGATGAAAAATAAGAGATGAAGTAAGTTGTTTCAGGTCATCCAGAGCTTTGCTTGGTGCACTGCACACTGGATGTGTAGCTTTTTAGGGACTGATTTTTGTTTTCTGTGATGATATGGGAATGCCACAGCCCTTTAACCCAGACCAGCACTCTGCAGTCTCAAGAGGGGAAGAATGTCCCTTCACAACTAGCAGACTCCAACATACAGATGCAAAATTGCTCAGGAGCCTGACTTAAATAGTGCCCTGCTTCTGCCCTACTAAGTAAACATAAAATGACTTGGAATGTAAGAGATTACTGTGAAATACCAAGAACTGCTGAAGAATGGCATTCTGATTACTACTTCTGTAATTCTGGCACCTCCTGGATAGCAACATCAGCCTTAGGGTTATCAAGTGAAAGCTGGACCTGTCACCCAGCTTTCATTTCAGAGCCCTGCCTGGCATACACTGTTTCAAATCCCAGTGCTGTTTAGGTGTACAGTCTGGGGGGGACAGCAAACACAGGCTGATCATATCCTGCACCAGTGCTTCACACTTTTAGACATTACAATATGTATCGGATTTTGGATTTGCAAATACACTATAGACCTACAGAATAATTCATTGTAGATCCTCATTTCTTCTCAGAAGCAACATTAAACATTAGTTTAGACAGGTTACTGACTTTTGGGATGCCAAAGCAACAATTTTTCAGGTAAGGGGAGAAAGTAGTACTGCTCATTTCCTCTCAAGCTTCATGACCAGAAACTAATTCAGTGGAACAAAGTTGATGAAAGAGATTAAATGTCCAGGAACATATGCCTTTTCATCTTATCCTTGCTTCTGAAGGAAACAGGATCAAGGGTGCATGCTCCTCAGTGTCTCTTAGCAAATGGAAGTCCTACAGACCAGTTATGTGCATACTCCTGACTTCTCTGCAGGATGAGTCAACATGGTGATCATGGCCAGTACTGAAAAATCCCTGTGCAATACAAATCCAGTGTTCCAGTCTCTCCCTGGTCTGCAACCTCCAGCTCAGTGCAGCTGTGATTCAAGTCAAGCACAGATTGTACCTAAACCATAGCCCAAAAGCATGGGACGAATGTAGTAATAAAAAAAAAAGCCACCCACCCATTCCAATTCTACAATACTAAATGGTAAACTGAACTTCCTTTGTTAGGCAAAAGTCTATAAATAGTTTCAAAACACACTCAAACAACCAAACTAAACAATAATTTTGGAAAAAAACCACTTCCTCAGGGTTACCAATTGCAGCTATGTTGATGCATTCAGCAGTTTATGAGATCTGTAGCCAAGGAGGAACCACCTGACATGACCTTTTTCTCCCCTCAGCACTAGACAACCTTTTGGCTTCAGACTGCCTGGGTACTCCCAGGGAGCATTTTGACTGAGCAAGGAAGGGATTGGGGAGAGTGGAAAAAAAACTGGGAGGGGAATTTGAGCTTTACTAGGAGAATGTAAACTATTAGGGAAAAGAAAAGCCTATCAAACACAACTTGTAAGATTAGATGAGGTAAAATATGCTCTGGGCCTTTTGTTGTTTTAAAATCCCTTTCCCTCTGATGTATTGTTTCACCTAATGAAGAAACATGATTTCATTTCAAGCAGGCTGTTACTTCCTACCACATACCAGAGCTCCCACAGGGCAGTAATGCTGCAGCCCACAGAGAAAATCTGTGCACCATGCTCTGGTTTCTGAGAAAGGGATGGCTAGAGGCCCTGTGCTTGAGGGGGAAAACTCAGAGTCCAGAAACAGAGGGGAAGAACCCACTAGTTTTGTGCACAGCAACAACCAGCTATTGAGGAGAACTATAAAGTGACTAGTTGTGCGGGACCATTGCAAAAAAAGCCATGACTAGGTCTCAGAGCATGCTCAGGCAGCATGGCATTATCACAAAACCTCTATTCTAGCTCTGGAAAAGTCTGATTCATCCTTATTTCTCCCTGGACACCTGTCCATTGCAAATATACTTGCTACACCCTGCCTATTTCAATGCATATCTGCACTTCAGTCAGTATAGTTTGTACCAGGTCTCCTCAACACTCCCAGGCCCAGTTCCTCTTTTGGGCAGCAGGATCTGGAGCTGAACACAGTCAGATGCTGGACCCAGTCCTGCTGGACTCTTAGCCTGTTTCTGGACAAATACAGCTCTGTTATTTCATCTTTCTGAGACAAAGAAGGCTTGGAGAAATGCAGACAGCTACTTAACCACCCACTCCTTGTAGAGCTTAGAGGCTTGTGGCACAGCCACAGCTCTTCAGACACAGCCTGAAGACTGGGACCAATTCCTTTACTAGAAGATAGACACTAACTTATGATGACAAAAGCAGCAATCAGTTGTATTTAGAGAAGCAAAGGACAGGCAGAAAGCATGGGCACTTAACTGCCATACCAGTACTGTACCAGAGAGCAGGATGTTAGTTCTGGGATAGGATACTTCTGTAAGGATGAGGGATGGTGGGCATCTGCAAATAAATATGGATGGGCAGGTAAGATTCAGGACTGACAGCAGTTCCTGCTCTGCCCAAACCATGCTCATGCATCCTCTGTTACCTTTACTTGCAGAAAGAATGACTATCAATGTCTTGCAGGGCAGGAGTCAGAAATGTCCTACAATGTGCTCAGAAAACAGAAAGCACAAATTAGATTTGAACTTGCATACTCTAGGCTGTCCCTGAAGCCTTCTAACTTCCTGAGTAGCTTGAAAGATGTCTTGCTTTACCAAACCAACATGGCAGAAGAATACCTAGCCTTTTTCAGATAAGCAAGATACACTGGATTGGCACTGCAAAGTCTGAGCTACTTTCCCATTTCCCCTCCAGTAGCGAGGGTAGCAAGCAAGACTACCACCACCTGACATACTGGCTGGGTAGACGTCAAAAGCTGGAGATGTACATGCTTCAACTTCACTGTTGAACTGTTGCACCAGGAACAAACTCAGCATATACAGGCAGTCAAATGTACTGCTACCACTTGAGCTAAAGAGTGAAGCCTCTTTCTGGGGGCTGCAACAATTCATACCGACAGGGGACCACATGACAAATCCTTTCTGTGCCAAACTCACATAGGCACAATCACACTTTTCTGCCAGCAGTAACCATCTTTCAAAAAAATGAGCACAGTCCGGCTCCATGAAATCAAATAGATAATATATGCTCCCTTGAAGAATTTTCAGTTTATTCACCAGTGGCCATACACTCATGCATAATGCACTTACAGTAACTCATGAAAATAATGTACCAGTGACATCTGAGCAATTTGAGCAGAACGTGGGTCATAAGAGATCAGAGATGGAATTTCTTTATTGTTCCACTGCTGCTGTTTGGTCGTGTTCTCTCATTCCAGGTTAAATCATTTCTTTTTGGAACAGTCATTACATTCTATATTACATGTTGGCAAAACTAATGGGCCTCCCTGAGCTATCAAACTGCACACCTATCCTGAGGGTTCCTCCACACCACTGTTACTTCTCCAGGTGACTTCCACACTGTACTTCTCACTAATCTGTGAACAGCCTGAGAATCAAAGCAGATGTTAGGTCCCATTAACTACTGGGTAGAAAAGTCCAGTAAGAGTGCAAATTGATTTCTCTCTCTGGTAATACTTCCCATCAGAAGGAATAGATTCCTTTACCGGCTAGGGTAATAGGCTATTGCTTTCTTACCATGGAGAGTACTAGTAACCCCTCAGAAGGGAAGTAATTGCTGTCTCTTGTCGGACCACTACTTCTGAGAAATTGATCAGCTACTGATGGAGAGATACGATGTCCTTGGCCCAGTGAGATAAATAAATCCAAGCCCAATGCTTGGAGTCCAGTTGGTTAGGTCATTACTTGCTTTCAGAAAGTGTGCACCTCTCCCTCTCTGCCTTTGATCTCAAAAATGGCTCATCAACTTTGCACTGAAGACTTCCAACAACTCTGTCCCCACCCACAGCTTGATTTACTTCAAGCCTGGCCACAACCATGACACAGTACATCAGCTGCATATTGTTGTCCTTCAAGGTTAGCTTCACTGGGTACAAATTCATTGAGCTGTGCAGAGCTCAAGGTCAGCAAACAACCAGCACCAAGACAGGACATGAAACTCCATCAGTTGCAGCTGAGGGGCACATAGGCATGAAAAGCACTTGTTGGAGTATCCACCTGCCTCTGGTGCTCTACCTTTGATGAGCAGACATCCAAGTAAAGCTAATCATACTATTTAGCTTAAATCTAAAGGAGGACTCAAAGTCACCCTCCAGCTCAGTTGCAGAAATGCCTTCCCTACCATTTGACTACATGTCTTCTTAGGGAAGAACTGCAGATACCTCTCTCCATGAAAGACAAAGGCCAGCATATTAAAAGTATGGCCCAGATTGACTTAAGAGTTCCCAGAATAACAGAACAACCACATCTCTCCATCATGCCAAAACCTTTGGCCCTGAAAGGGGAAAAGGAAGCTACACCAGCATCAACAACATGTACAAAGTCACACAAAGTGTTTTCATGGGTATTGTACCTATCTCAATCCCCACAGCTGTTTTTCTTCACTGGTGGTTAAAATTATTTCTTTACGTTCTGAGATTGAAGTTCTGCTCTCATGCTGTCATGTCTCTGCTTGAGTGAGCCAAATATTTTTTGACCTGAAAACATAATTCTCTCCTACTTGAACTCAGAGGTCAGCACTGTTAACTTGGCAGGAGCTGCAGCCTCCAAAGCTCTGCCCATGCTTAGCCACTGGAGTATATAGGGAAGTACTGCAGCAGTTCAACACCGGAAGAACTCCCTCTGGACAAAACAGGTTGAGAAGCATATTCTCAGCTCTGTGGTATTCTATTACTAGGAAAAAAGCTTAAGAACAGTCCAGATTACATTCCATTTATTTTATTTTTTTTTAATGAAACAGATTTTATTTAGAAAAATCCTTTTGAAGATTAGTTTTGAAATTTATTTGAAAGTACCTCATTTTCTACAGTGATCCTAAACCCTTTTCCCCAAATCATTTAAAATGTGAATGGCAACATTATTTGGATTGATCTGAAATGATTCCCTGAATTTTTAAATGGGGACAAATAACCAAGGCCTCAGTATTTATACAGCTCTTGCAGTCTGCCTACTCCCACTTAAGATTTTGAAAAGCATTATGAATGGTTATCAACAAAGTTGCCGCATACAGAACAGATCAAAAAACTATACTCCACACTCCTTCACCTGAGAGCCCACATAAAAAGACAATTTTGTCATCCAGACAGCCTTTGGGGTGTCAGCCAGCTCCGCAGGGTTAAGATGTTGTAAGCAGAGGTGCCACCCCAAACCCTGAGTGAGCATGGGAGCACAGACACAATCTGGCTACATCAAGGAAGGCCTGCAGGGAGGCTGTGCTGACAGCTCTGGTTCTTATCCAGGACCACCACTCCCAAAGCTCCTGCAGACACAGAAGAGTCTGCAGGGATCAAACCACCCCATCTGCCCTTGGAGCCCATCTATTGGGATGCAGCATGAAAACATTAGAGACAGGGAACTCCATGTCTTCTCTGAGCATTAAGCAAACCAAAATCAAGCACAGTAGATAAGGAAAATACATCACCATGAATTTTCCCTCCAACTAATCAACCCGCTCTTCCTCTGATTCATATCCATTCGTTCCAACACCTATGACACCTGAAGCATGTACAAATTAGATCAAAAAATGCCAAGGCACAGACAGACAGTATCTAGTCAGACTTTACCACAAGGTGAGGATAATCTTTAGCATTTAGGGCATATTCCTGCAAATTTCCAAGTGACTAGACTGGTACGGGAAAGGAGAAGACAAGCAAAATTTTCCTCATGTAAAACCAAAGGAGGAATAAATACTAAAAATAAATAAAAAGAATCAGCAGCACAATAAAACCCAGCAATAACTCTCACCAGCACTGCTCACTGACACCAGCTAGCCAAGCCTCCTCTGGGATAAATGACATAGAACTTCCTTTGATAAAGTAATAAAAGAGATTTCTATGAGTATTCATTGATTTGACAGGAAATCAAACAAATCTATCCATCACAGCTGACATGTGTCTACAACCTTCCAAACAAAGCAGCATCTACAGAGAAAAATTGAGCAAACTGCCCATGCTGTCTCAAATGCCACTTAAAGACAACCTGCGTCAGAAGCCTTGATAGAATGCTCCCTGCCATTCACTTCCAGCTCCATTTCTGATGCTTCTGGCTCCACTTCTGAAGCCTACAAACACCAGAGAAACCTTGGGCTTCTCATCCCACACCCTCCCCTGGCACCCCTCACACTCTGCTTGACAGTCTCCATCTCTGTATAAGGAGAACAATCAATGGATTGGTTTCATCCCAGCCCTCTTCAACCCAGTGATGGCTGATGGTCTTCTCCAGACTCTGTTACTGGGGGTCTATCTGTCCAGAACTGAGCCAAACTATTGTTGGTCAATGCAAACATTTGAGGCTATGTGCACAGCAAGTTTTGGCCATCACAGCTCTGAGCACTGACCTTTCATGATGATCTGAATCCAACCTCTCAGCCCAGGAAGACAGGTGCTTGGCTACATCCTTTAATTCTAGAAATGTATTATCAATAAACAAACAAAACAATGGTGATTCAGCTGGGCTTTCCAAGAGCCTGAGTTGTGGGCAGGCCCAAGTGTTAAGCAATACGAAGCTCAGCAAGGTTGGCCTCAGTCTCAATATGCCAAAGACATCAATTTCACTATACAGGTTCTCTGCCTCTAGAGCATGACCATAGCTCAAGCCACCATATAAACAATGTGCTTGGACCAGTAGGGCTGCTCTGTAAGACTAAATCTACTGTCTTTAGAGGAAAGAACAGCTGCTGAACCCTTCTAGAGGTTCCTATTGTACCAGGCATGCAGCATACCTTACCAGTAAAACAGACCAGATGAACATTAGTTTGGGATATCCACTGGTTTTTCCATTTCCTTCCTGCAGCTACTTCCCCTCCACTCTGCCCCTCAGAAGTTTAAGCAGAAACAGTCTGACTGCTCAAGTGACTTGTTGCACATATGTCTCCCTTGTTACCCACCTTCTCCCAGAACATCTCAGCATCCCTGTGAGATGCCACAGCATGTCAGAGAAGTCAAAGCCAAGTGTTACCAGCAGGGCTTGTAAGCCAGAG
Source organism: Ceyx melanurus (assembly GCA_024611195.1). NCBI lineage: Eukaryota > Metazoa > Chordata > Aves > Coraciiformes > Alcedinidae > Ceyx > Ceyx melanurus. The sequence continues at coordinate 39,004 of JANHGL010015256.1, read as the reverse complement.
TTCAGCTTCCAACTGTGAACTGCAAGCACAGTCAGAAGCAACAGGAACATTGCAGTGACAGCATGACATGTTCTGTTTACAACAATGACTCTTGTTTGCTTCTCCCCGCCATCCTGAGTCAGGCCTCCACCTGCTGAACTGATGAACAATAAGTCCTTCTAAAATTATTCATAAAGGGATGAGTACTCCTTAAGAGAAAGAGTCCTTGCCTCAGTTTATAGAGGAAGTGCAGAGACTTGAGCCAGAATCATGTGTATGCACAAGTCAGCTGGACCCGCAGTATCCCAGAGTCCAAGACTCCTTTGTGCCGATGCTGCCTGCAGATCAAGTGAAAGATCCCTAGAAATTGTAAGTGAAAGCAAAGAAAAAGAGCAAACAAAGAGCTCTGCATGGCGACACAGCAAGGCCAGGCTTGGAGCAAGGTTTCCCGAGCTCCAGTTCATCTCCCTGAGCTATGGCTTACTTGTTACAGCAAACACCAAAATCCCCATCTTCCCCCAGCTCTATAGTACACTGACTTTTCCAGGGCAGCTTCCGCAAACACAGCAACTCCAGAAACCAATCACTAAAGGGCGCTGAAGGTAATCAAAGGCACTTCAGTTAGAAATGCATATGATCCCTCACTGCAGATTCAGGACAGCATGGGCTTCATACTAACCTGTGCAAACATAAACACAACCAACTTCTTAATCATCACAAAATCAAATGCCTCCACGCTGTGCTAGCTGGGTTGTACTGTGCATCTGTGCTGGCACAAGATACAGCTCCCACCTGACATCACAGTACTGAGCAGCAGGACTTTCACACCGACTTTAATCATGACATAAATGATGGGATAAATCCTGCTTCCAGTTCTTCCCAAATAGCTATGTTGATGCATACGGAACTAATATGCAGACATTAACTGGAAGTCTTCTTTTTTTTTAATTGTAGGTTTTATTTCTGATTTCAAAAGTAGCGATCCTTAAGTCCTTGGGGACTCTTAATCTCAGGGTCGTGGGTTCGAGCCCCACGTTGGGCGCCAATTAAATCTGTCGCGGTTTGGAGTCAGGGCAACCCCCAGACCGATAACAGACCG
>JANHGL010015256.1:0-12083 GCA_024611195.1 Ceyx melanurus | reverse complement strand
TTTAGGGACCCTGGCAGTGTAGGGTTAATGGCTGGACTTGATGATCTTGAAGGTCTCTTCCAGCCAAATCATTCTATAATCCATGATCACAAATCACTCTTTCTAACATGTATTGATCATAGTGCTCCAGCAGTTTCACCTGCACTCTGCCCATTAACCTGTTCCTGCTGGAATTTGAGATGTCAAACATATTTCACTACAGAGACAGACAGATCTTTCTGAACCTATTCACAGTCAAGCCAGGAAAGAGTTCAGGATCTTTTCATTCCCCTCAGCATAAAAAAAAATAATAATAGAGGGGGAAAAATGGGAGTTGTCAACCAGGCATTTTGAGCCAAGAGGTCACAAATCCTATAACTTTGCCATACCCAGGAACTGTTAGATGAGAAGTCCAGCAGGCAAACAATACTTTTTGTTGTTGTTGTTTGATTGATTGATTTGTACATTGTGATGTTGGGATGAGAAGAAGAGAGCAAAGGGAAACCTATTCTGGCTTTACTACAATATCTGCTTCCACAAAATTGAAGAAGTCTTTTTGGAATGCTTCTGAACTTCTCAAAAATAAAATTAAATAAAGGTCTGAAATGAAAAGTCAGCTCAACGACAAGAAGGAAAAAAAAGTTTGGAAAATGTCAGTAGAAAGTTCTTGTATTTTTCTCTCCAGGGTTTTTGTTCTAAAACAATCTGGTCAAATCACTCAAGAGTCATGATTAGCATCAGTGTTAGTAAATCTTCATTTTATGCAAAACCAAATAAAATGAATTAAAATATCTCCAAGGGTAGTTCACATGTGAAGAGAAGGACCCAACATTGAAGCGGTAGGAAATCAATTCAAGAATTTAAAATGAAAATGTTATGGTTTTGTAAAGAGCTATCCCTCCCTTGGCTATCCAGAGACAGACGACTATGGGGAGTGAGGAACCGGAGTGATGGATGTTCACAGGTTTTTCCATTTTCCTCACATAAGACATTCCTTGGTGCTACACTGACTCATGTGGCACAGTAGCACTGCCCTTCATTCACAAGGGGATGGCATCAGCCCCTGGCAATCCTTAGATGCTAGACTTTCAAACACAGATTGTTTCTGCAGATTTCTAGATGCAGAAGCATGGCTTCTTGAGAAGAGCTGCCTTGCCCAAGCATCTCACTTGGAAACAAGATTCATACACCTGAACACTTTGCAATCCTTTATCACTCAGGAAGCCCTGCATGATTTTACACACCAACAGACTAGAATGGCTATGCAACTTCTGGACCACCATCAATGTGCAGGACACTAAGACTATTAATTTCTGTATGCTTGCTTATTGCTAAGCATACAGAGGTTTGGGTGGCCTTTTCCTTCTAATCATCTTACATAATCTTTACATTCTTCATATTTTTCATATCAGGAGGCTAATAGTAGTTATCCCATGCATTTTCTGTAATCCTTGAGTACCTGATTTGCACATACCACTGCTGTTTTACACATGGTATGAACAACTGCTACAACGTCTTGTCATACTACTAACAGTATTTCTAATGCTTGTGCTAAAGAGCTGATTCTGTAACTGCTTGTATAAATGAGCAACAGAATCTTATTTTGGATGCATCCCATCCAACATACAATCAATATTAATAAGTGTATTAGCCCCAACATTGATATGAGCACTTCATATCTGCACCAGTTCTGGACATCCATCTATGAAAGAGGCAGAAAGGAGGAACCAGGAAACTATAAACCTGTCAATCTGACCTCAGGGAAGGTACTGAGCAGATCTTGAGGGCCATTTCAAGTCATATAGAGGACAACGAGGGGACCAGGCCCAGTCTGCATGGGTTTACAAAAGGCAGGTCCTGTCTGACAAACCCAGTCTCCTTCTATAACAAGATGACCTGACTAGTGGATGAGGGAAAGGCTGTGGATATTGTCTACCTAGACTTTCAAAAAACATTTGACTGTTTCCCATAGAATTCTTATGGAAAAAAAACCCAAACCTGTCTCCTTATGGCCTCGTTAAGTATATGATCTTCTGGATCAAGCACTTACTGGATGGACAGGCCTAAAGAGTAGTGGTCAATGGACTTCAATCCAGCTGGCAGCCAGTCACAGGTGGTGTTCCTCAGGGCTCAGTATTGGGACCTTTTCTGTTTAACATCTTTATTGATGGCCTTGATAAGGACATTGACTGTATCATTAGTAAGTTTGCAGATGACACCAAGTAAGGCAGGACTGTTGATCTGCATGAGGATAGGGAGGCTCTACAGAGAGACCTGGACAGATTGTTTTGATGGGCCAACATTAAAGGGATGAGCTTCAACAAGACCAAGTGCCAGGTCCTGCACTTAGGCCACAACAACCCTATGCAAAGATACAGGCTTGGGGAAGTGTGGCTGGAATGTTGTCTGATAGAAAAGGTCCTGGGGATATTCATTGACAAGAGGCTGATTATGAGCCAGCATTGTGCTCTGGTGGCCAAAAAAGCCAATGGCATCCTAGCTTGTATTAGAAACAATGTGAGCAGCAAAAGTGGGGAGGTGATTGTCCCCCTCTACTTGGAACTGGTGAGGACACACCTTGTGTATTGTGTCCAATTTTGGGCACCTCAATATAAGAGAGATATCGAGGTGCTGGAGCGAGTACAGAGGAGGCAACAAAACTGGTGAAGGGAGTGGAGAACAAATGGTACGAAGAGCAATTGAAGGAGCTGGTCTCTTCTCACAGGTAATTAGCAATAGAACAAGGAATGGATTCAAGCTGCAATGGGGTAGGTTTAGACTGAGCATTAGGGAAATTTTTTTCCCAGTCAGACACTGGAATAGGCTGCACAGGGAGGTAAGTGAGGATGTGTTTTTGAGGGACATGGTTTAGGGGTGAACTTTGTAGAATAGAGTTAATGGTTGGCCTTGATAATCCCAAGGGTCTTTTTCATCCTGAATGATTCTATGATTCTAAACAATAAGACAAGAGGTAATTAGCTCAAGTTGTGCCAGGAGGGGCTTAGATTGGGTATTAGGAAAAATTTATTCACCAAAAGGATTATTAAGCACTGAAACAGGTTGCCCAGGGAAGAGGTTGAGTCATTATCCCTTGAGGTATTTAAAAGACTTGTAGATGTGGCACTTAGGGACATGGTTTAATGGTGGACTTGGTAGTAGTAGGTTAACAGTTGGATTAATGATCTTAAAGGTTTTTTTGCAATCTAAATAATTCTATGATTGTATAATGTGACAGAGATCCATAGGAGGTATAACCTGCATCCTTGCAGCTGATGTATCCTTACCATATATCAATCTAGTCATTTTAGTGGAAGAGCTGGATCTTAGTTGAGATTCTCTTCTAAAAAGCAGCAGCTTTCCATCTTACCTCCTTACTTTGTGGTAGCAACCTTCTGCCAAATGGATGGGTCACATAATTCCCTGTACTGGATATCACTAGCTGAAGCACACACATCGGTTATAAACCCATGCCAAGACAACCCAAAAGATTCATGCAACTCTAATGAAGCTCCCTCAGGTCCTCAACAGAGACAGAAAGAGCATGTTTACTAGTTTCAGCACAGCTACCAGAATACCTGCACCATTTTGCTCCAAGCAAACCAAACGATCTATAGATAGAGCCTCCCTACCTGGAGTGCAACTCCCCCAAGAAGTGTGGAGGGGGTTCTCTGAGTGACAACACTGAACAATTGAAGATCTGCGGCAAGCAACATACAAAGACTGCACAGAAATTACTGAAGTGGAACTTGCAGGTAAACTAGTGGGGTCATACAACATACTGTATGAACAGATACAACAGCCAGTGCCAGGAGCTGTGGGAAGCAATACCTCTCAGCCAGAAAGTTAATGTACTAACCACTCATATCTCCAGAGCTATGAGGTCTGCTTCTCTGCCTGGAATAATAATAATGCACTGAAATGACTTGCTGCCTTTGGTTACTGCTATCATGAAATAACAGCTTCCTGCTAACACAGTAAAGTACAGAAGGAACAGGAGGATAAAAAAATACACACCCAAAAGCACAAAAAGCCTGAAGCTGCTCAACAGAGGACTCTGACAAACGCAGCCAGACTAACCAATCACCACACATAAATGGGATTTCTTGCATCTGGTACTGTGCAACGCAAAAATACCTTATTTTTTTTTTCCTCCCTCCAACTGTCTGAATTCCTCTTAAGGAGAAGAAAAGGAAGGGGGAAACAAAGAGTGTCCCCACATCTCTGTTAGATGCCAATCTTTGCGCTCTCCGCTTACAATTTTCTGGGTTAGCACTGAGCTGATTTTATAAGGAGCTAAATTATGCGCAGGAATCAATGAAAGCTGCTGCAGCATTTCCAGCTGCCACAGGGAAAGATTGTTGCTGCCACCTGCAGTCTACCCTGTGGAGACAGCTTTCTTAAAACACCTAGGTCATGCAGGTGGGATGTAGCGGGTCTAACAAGGTGTCAGCTCTGCAAAAGAGGGACTTGTAAAGGCTTCCAGGTAGCCAGGATCCTGCTGGTCCAATGGCACTTGCCATCCTTTGATACTAATAATGTAAAGTATTTTGCTATCTCTATCTTTCAAATGGACAGAAAGCCATGCAAATATGCTATTTATAAATGGGTAACAAAAGTCTTTGAGGTCAACAACAAGATAGAGATTATTTGTCTGGAGGGGATATTGGATTTATCTGATAGCGCACAAAAATAAAACCCAAAGCATGCAAAGCTACCATCCAACAGCCTATGTGCAACAGTGCTTTTTCAGTAAGGAAAATCAGGATAACATTTAGGTTTGTGCAAACTGAATCAGAAAGAAGAGACGTGCAGTTAATACTCAAGCATAGATTGGATATACGGCAATCCTCACAAAGCCAGAGGTAATATTAAATATCTACTGCTCTACAAAAAAAACGAACAAACAAAAAACCCCCCCCCCACACACACAAAAACAAACAAACAAACAAAAACAAAGAAAAAACTTTATCTCAAAGGACTCTAGATGTACACGTTCTATGAAGGCACAATGCCAGAACACAGAAAATAATTGCTTTTCTAAACATTGCCTAATCCCATTTTACTACTAAAATCAGCATTTCCCTCAATAGGAAATTGAGCCCAGACCCAAAGAAACAGTTGTCTTAAAAAAAAACAAACCACAACAAAAAACAACAAAACAAAAAAACCCACACAAAAGCATCCCCACCAAAATAGCCACCAACCACTCTATTATGAACCTGCAGACCCACAGGCAGACACACAGAGCCACAAACCTCAGATCTCCACAAGCTGAAAGTAAAATACCAGGAGAACTGGAACAGGAAAGAAAAACTATCTACAGGGATGCTGTTCCCAAAACCCTGTCATAACCTCGGGAAATAACTGGAAGAAACTTCCCTGGACCTGAAACAAGGACTGCTGTGTCAAAAAAGAAATAGATGTTGTGACAAAGGCTATTTACTAATTAACATAACAGCAAGCTTTAAAACCTGTAAAATCCCCCCAGGATTCTCTGTGTAAATCAATCTCTAGTTTAAGAGGGAATGAAACATATACAAGATTATAACTTCAAAAATATTTGAGACTCCGAGAGTCCCTACAAGAGTTAGTAAGAGGTATGGGAACCCAGGCTCTACACACAAAATAAAAGGAGTCCTAAAGCACTGGATTCATATTTCAGCATTAATTTAGTGCCAAATAACCACTGACTTTGATTTAAATTAATCACCCAAATAAAATTTAAGTGTTTGAAACTGAGAGTTTAAGCATAAAAATACACTGCAAAGAAGTATTTAAAATGAATGTCTAAAAAAGTTGCTTGACAAATTGAGGCATATTATTGCTGTAATCCCTCCATCCTGCATCTTTTTTTTTCCTCTAACCACACCTATGGTTAAAAGCTTTGTTTTTCCCCAGAAGTTGTATTATGGCTCAAAAGGAAGGCTCATCCTCCACATTCTGCCATATGATGACAGGTTTCTACCATTTAATTCAAAAGTTCTGTTACCTGTTCAGACAGAAGTACTCAGGTTTGTTGACAAACTCCCACCGATTTAAAATACACAGATTGCTAAGACTGGCTCCGTAAATTTGAAAGAAATTGTATCTAACCATTTCAATAACTTATTTCTGTATACAAAGTGATGTTGTCCTCATCTTTTTAAAAGATGTCTTATCCTCTTCCTAATAGTGAGGAAAGAGGCAAAAACCTCCTGATCTTTAACAGAGAGTGTCTTCAAACCTTCCACATTCTCTTGCATTAAAATAAATCCACATAAAAGATGAGCTCATGCTTTGAATGTTAACATATTGTAGTATCAATTTTGACATTTATAAGTGAATTAGAAATCAGCAACCATTTTTAGTACAATTCCAGTAAACATTATTGCCTTTCCCTGCATATATAAACACCCACACAATCAGAGAAAAATATTTTTATGCAGGTTTCTTCACAGAGGTTTGTTTTACCAATCTCTATGCAGCGTGTTTTATAAAGAATGATCCCCTCCACCCCAGAAGGGCTGATGCTCAGGGAAAACAGGGGTAAGACCTCCCCCTGTTCCCTTACTGCTGCATAGGAGCTACTTGTTCGAGGAAAAAGTAGCAATTGCTCCTCTCGCATTGAGATCTGCAGTGGCCGCTTTGGGTAGCAGCACCAGGACATGCCCCATGTCTGCCTCAAGCAGCCTGCACAAGAGGCACTCAAGGGAAAGTGTGCCAGCACAGCTATCCCCCACACAGAGCTAGCCCAGCTCTAGCTCCTATGTAAGAGGCGTCCAGGTGGCTGCCATCACCAACAGGGAAGTGACCCCAACATCAACAAAACAGAGCACAAACCTGAAGTTTTCCTTGAAAAATACAAACCAAGGTCACATTCAACAACATGAAACAACACACTGATCAGCAGGGTCTTTCTGCAGCTGAGTCTCCACCCAGGCTGCTCTTCCCCCAACTAGCAGCACACCTTGCACCAGTAATAAAACCAGCTACCTCAGTGGTAGCAGCAGAACCACAGCCCTCATAAAAGCACCAGGCCAAGATCAGCTTGGTGGCTGGTCCCACCTACATAGTGGGGAAGAAATGTCAGCAAAGATGTGAACCACTTCACTCCCCTCAAAAGAGCATTAACTCGAAGACCCACTCAGGAAAACATGAACAGACTCAGCAATCTCCCAACAAATGCCCAGACCAGGGCCCTCCCACCCCACCTGCCCACAAACTCCACTTACATCAAGAACAACCCCCCCTGGGGCATTACCCAGCAGCAGTACTGGCCAGCAGAGCACCTCGGGCCCTCATGCAGAAAAATCAACAGAGCCCATACCTTGGTACACCCACAGAGAACTCCGGGCCAGGCTCCCTGCCTCAGGCACAGCCTGGGACCACTCAGCCCTCCTCTCAGAGCTGCTCACACCACCTCGCATGTGCCGTGTCCTATTCCCAGTGGTTTTTATACCCCTGCGCGCCACCCCATTGCCAGCTGAAAGTGGTCAGAGCCTTCTCCCCGCAACCACAGCAGCTCCCGCGCTCCCAGTGCCACGTATCCTTCTGAAACATGGGATGGCTGGACGTGGCCGGGAGGCAGGCAGTGGTCAGCTCACCCCTCAGAAGGTTCTTCCTGTGTTGGAAAGCCTGCCACAAGCATGATACAAGAGAGGGCATGGAGTCCTTTTGCAGAAAAGGGTCAGAATAGAGGCTTATCTTTTACAAACAGGGCTATTCAATTTATAATCAAGAGGTGGTTGGTCAAGGGGGAAATGCACAAAGCCAAAACAAAGTGCAAGACTTTGCTCCAATGGGAGAACAAGGGGATATTGGTACAGTGGCAGAGTCAAAGGAAAAGTAAACAGACCCACACTACATATGAGAAGCAGAGCCCAGCACACCAACAGGCAGGCTGCCCATTGAAAGGGTTTCGGTGATGTGCTGGCAGTGTCACAAATATTGCCTACCACCAGGAAAAACAAGACCCTTACCTTGTGGAAAGCATGAGCAGACACCTTCTCTGTGCTCGCCTTTTGCTCCCCAACACACATAGGAAAAAAAAAGTATTTCCAGCAAAGTTATTTTGCCCATTCACATATCCTCTGTGTTATTATTGTTTAGGTTAAGGGTTGTCATGAGAATGTGTAGTCAATGTTAATTTAATGGAATTATTACATGTGGACTAGGACCATAACTAGATATTGGCTCACTGATTCATTTCTTCACAATGAAGCCCCGAGCAGATATTTCCATGGGGATGCCATCTGGGTAGTTGTAGCTTCCATGCTTAGCTCAGGCAGGAAGAACTCTTCCCAGAATTAATAAACCAGGATATTCCTTTCATTTAGAAAGGAATGTTAATGTTTTTCTGATGACAAAAATCATTAACACAGAATTACACAAAATTATTGTTGAGGCTGGAATAGACCTCTGAGATCATCGAGTCCAGCCTAATACCTGACACCACAACACCTAGCTGGACCATGTCCTAAGTGCCACATCCAATCTTTCATTAAATACCACTAGGGATGGTGACTCCTCCACCTCCCTGGGCAGGCCATTCCAGTGTCTAATGACCCTTTCCATAAGGAAGTGCTTCCTAATATCTAACCTAAACCTTCCCTGGCACAGCTTCAGGACATGCCCTCTTGTTCTCTCACTGTTTGCCTGGAAGAAGAGTCCAGCCCCCACCTGCCTACAACTACTTTTCAGGTAGTTGTATAGAGTGATGAGGTCTCCCAAGTTTCCTCTTCTTCAGGTTGAACAGCCCCAGATCTCTCAGCCTCTCCTCGTAAGACTTTTCCTCCATTCCTTTCACCAGTCTTGTCACTCTCCTCTGAACCCGCTCCAGCACCTCAATATCCTTTTTGAAGTGCGGGGCCCAGAACTGCACACAGTACTCCAGGTGAGGCCTCACCAGTGCCAGATACAGGGGGAGAATCACATCCCTAGTCCTATTGGTCACACTATTCCTGATACAAGCCAAGATCCCATTGGCCTTCCATGCCACTTGGGCAAACTGCTGACTCATATTCAGCTGGTTGTCAACCAGTACTCCTAAATCCCTCTCAACTGGACTGCTCTCCAGCCACTCATCTCCCATCCTGTAGCACTGCATGGGGTTATTGTGACCAAAGTATAGGATCCAGCACTTGGCCGTGTTGAACTTCATCCCATTGGCCTCAGCCCATTGACCCAGCCTGTCCAGGTCCCTCTGAAGCATCTCCCTGCCCTTCAGGAGATCGACAGTCCATTGCAAATTTCCTAAGGGTAGACTTGATCCCCTCATCTAGGTCATCAATAATGACATTGCCCTGAAAGACTGCCTGGAGCACAGAACCATCTCTTCACTGCCCATATACTTGTGCATAGGCTTGAATAGGCTCAATACTGGGAAGCTCAGGATTTTCTGAGCAAATGTAGCATTTTTTTTTCTGAAATGTCCATGAAACCTAGTTCAGTTGTTCTCAGCAATCACAGAGCAAAGTGTGATAATTAGGCAACATATGCAAGTCTTTCATGACTTGGTTTCCATGTCATCTTTTTCCTTCTTTACAGGGTAGTTTGGGGTGGTTTCAGTCTGGGAGACCAAAGCAAGAATCCAAGGGAAAAAGATTTTTATATCTAACCTTGGGTCCTCTGGTGACGAATATGAACTCTGCAGTTACAGATAAGTGCACAGAATACAGGACAGGGGAAAGTAATTATCTGTTGCTGCCAGTCCTGCTCACAGGCCTTGTGACATCCTTCAGTGGGATATTGTGGTTCTCTGTGGGCAGGAAGGTTTTCTGCTGCTTCAGAGGCAAAGCTCCCTATTTTCCCCACTTCTCAGGGAAGGGAAGCCAATACAACAAGGTTAGGTGGCATCAGAAACTGGGAAGGAGAAAGAAAACAGATATAGTAGCCCAGGGTCTCTTAGGCTTAAGCCACTGAGTGTTAGTTATAGATAAGGCCCTTCAAAGACCTTGTTTTATTTCTTTAAAAACAAGCTGTCTGGAGCCAACACTATGAATTCACGGAGGAAAGCTCTTTCCCAAGGTCAATACTGCCTGTCCAGATAATCCCATAATTCCACTGAGGTCCAACATTTCATTTGGCCTCCCCAGCAGACTTACCTTGCAGGAATATTTTCTTGTCACGAATTGCTAAGAAACTATGAAGAGAAGTTATTAAATGCCTTCAAAGAAGATGTAACAGAAGGATTTTCTGTTTCTCACTCTCTATTCAGTGACAAAAAGACAACAAACTGCCAGAATTTAATGAACTTGTGTTTGTTAATGATCTAGAAATGGAAATCCTAGCTACAAATATATACTGTTCTTTTGAAAGAGGTTCTGGTGGCTTCTGTAAAAGAAAGCATAGAAGCCTAATGCTAATAATACGCTAAATAATTAAAAGATCTATTTTCTCATTCCTCTGTATTACCAATAAGGGTGGAAGACAATAAAGGGATTAACAAGGGAAGGAAAATAAAGTAGAGAAAAAATCTTATATTTCAAATAAAAGATAAGTTTACTACAAGGACATAAAAAAAAAAAAAAAAAAAAAAAAGGTAAGCAATTCATCCTGGCAGCCAGTCCTACATTGGGAGACAGAAGACACAAACTAAAGCTATCTGTGCTGGTAACTTTGGACATCAGGGTCACAGAAAAGCAATGGCCCTGCTTCTTTGGGGGAGGTTGGCCCACACATCAGGTGTACAGTGTTCATATGTTGTTCATCTCAGGGTCTGAGGTGTATGAACTGTACTCTGAACAGAGGGTGACATATGATCAGTGGAACACAGTTCAAGAAAGCTTCTTAGATTGAATTGTCTTGCTCTTTCTTTACTGGTCCTAAAGGTACATGTGCTGCCCCCAGTTTCTTTAAGACAGAAGTATGAATCATCTCAGCACCTTTGAGTTGAAAAGACACCTTTTCAGGAGCTTGACCTCTGAAAAGCAAGTGTCAAAGAAATCCAGAAGTGAAGGTATTTAATATGCTGAGTGATGAGCACGAAATGCAATTACATTATCCTGCAGCAAGTGCATAGTAGAGATTTTCCACTTCTCCTTGATTTAATTGATTCTGTTTTCCTTAAAAGTGGTAATGGGAGTGGAATCTGAGTCCACTTCCAGGTTTTAAAGCCTTTTTATGTATCAGTAGTTAAAGCAGAAACTTTACTCTCTGAAGGAGTCCCTGCAGAGCACACCTGGTGTGCACATCGTACCTGCTTTGAAAGATGCCTACAGAATACCAGGATGAAACCTTGGTCAGATACACTGCTCATACTGGTCCTTGTAGGCCACCCACCCACTCTGAAATCAGCCTATAAATGCTTTGGTCTGCTGACAGACCCCAGGATTTGCACAAGTACAGGTGCACACACAGGTACAAATGAAATTTGAGGCTCAACGTATCAGTCAAATCTGGAGTTACTTTATCCATGTAAAAACTAGATTTCAAAATCAGGATCACCAGATTGGGATTTCAAAGGTAAACATCCTGTTTTCTTCACAAGAATAATATTCTGACAATATTTCCTTTTACTTTCTTTAAGTGTTTTAATAAGTCTGAAACAATCCATATTAACTGAGATTGAAACGTTTCATTTCCACACTGCTTCTCCAATTCCTGCATGATACAATACAAATAGAGCACAGCAATTTTACAAATGGTTTCAATAATGTCCCACTAAAGCATGCCAAAAAATCAATTTCTGATCAGAGGATTCTTCTTGAGAAAATATCCCTGCTGCTGTGATGCCAGATTGTCTTGAGAAGGTGAATTCAGAGGACACCGTACAAGCCCAGAGTTTCATCAGCACTCAGGTTGTGTGCTTGGAGGGTGTGACTGTGGGAATGAGCCCCTGAGTAACGCTTCATTTTGGCAGTACATATACAACAGAGAATCCTTCACAACAACTCGGGATGCTGCTACAGGAGTAATGACAATAAATTATGGGGTTTGGTCCTTCTAAATTCGGAGCACCGCTGCACTCACTGTTGGACATCTGGGAGATACAAGACTGTCAAGGGGTAGCAATTCCCTTTAGGAGAGAAAACGAAAACTTTTTTGTTTTCTCTCTCTCTTTGCCTGTGGGGGTGGGGCCGGGCCGGCCGGGCAGGGGAGAAAAGGGTGCGGGGGGGGGAGGGGGG
>JANHGL010015254.1:0-28254 GCA_024611195.1 Ceyx melanurus | reverse complement strand
TTCTTTTCTTTTCTTTTCTTTTCTTTTCTTTTCTTTTCTTTTCTTTTCTTTTCTTTTCTTTTCTTTTCTTTTCCTCTGGAGTTTTAACAAAACCAGAGGCGGGCGTGGCGGGGGGGGAGACGGCAGGAAAAGCTTTAAAGGGATGTAGAAGGTCAGTAATTAGCCACGCGGGCCGGTGGATAATTACAAGCAGAAGCCAACGCTTTACGGGTTGATGAGAGTCGTGCCGGGCTGACCTCTTCGCCGGCGGTGCTGGTGCGGCGAGGGCGGTGGCGGCGGCTGTACACGGAACAGGGCCTCAGTTGCCTCTGCCACCCAACTGGGAACAAGCCGTTGTACAAAACGCGTTTTATGCAAAGTTCTGTATAAATATAGTTTGTCTGGGCATGACCAGTGTTTTAAAGTGGTTTTACGAATGTGCATTTCTGTCAGTCATGGAGCTGACTGAAGCTGAATTCAAAGTTAATTCGTAAAATTAAGTGCTAGACTTACCATCTCTACCGTGGGTTGTCTTTCCGTTAAAACACATCGATGTATTTCAGTCTTATGTCGTGTTTTCAGAATTTTTGTTTATAATTATGCAGCCATAAATGTACTTAAAACCAGGCAAGCAGAACAATATTTACTAAACTAAAGTATGAACTTAAAGTAAACCTTTAAGGTATGAAATGAAAGGCCTCGTTTTAGGAACAGAATTAGTAACAGTTGTTTTATTTTCAAGCATAATTTCCTTAAAATTAAATCCTACAAACTGTTCTGCAAAATCCAAACCAGTTTTTAGTCCTTTAGCATGATGTACTTCAGTCAGGGGAGTCAGAGAAGCATACCTTAACATTTCTGAATATTCTAGACCTCAGCTGCTGTGCTATCTTAAACATAACAGTTATTTAAACTTTTTTTTTTTTTTTTTTTTTTTTTTAACCATGTGTAGGCCAGGTAAAGAAACAGGACAAGTATAATCTTTCTGGCATTCGGTGCATATCCTTCCCCAGACTACCCCCTCTTCTCTCCAGCAGCTGTAGAGGAACAGCTACGTTTATGTGTACAGAACTCATGTAAAAGTGGAGATTGCAGTTGCCCCAGCACTCAGTGCTATAGGTAAACGTTTCCTAAGTATCACAGAAGTTATTTAGTGCTAAATGTTTCAAATGCTTGCTTCCAGGATTATTTGTTTCTTTGATCAGCGTACAGCTGTACTTGAGAACTAAACCAAGTGTGAGAGGTCTGCCTAGAGATCTGGAGTCCGATACTACGTTTCTGCTGATTCTACAGTTCTCAGGGATTTCAGAGGGAGCTTTGGGCAAAAGCACCAGGCTCTTACATTGAGCAGTGAGAAAGCCTGCGTTTGCTCATGCATTATACACTCAGAAAAACTCTCCTGCGAACGTGTAAGATGTACAACAAAGATGTATGTATTCTAGCAGGGATCTGTTGATTCTGATCAGATGTCTTAAACTGATGAGGGCTTTTAGGTGTCTGAAATTTCATAAGTCTAAATTAGATTGGAACTGTCCTGCTGAGATAGATTTTTGTGGTTTCTAAGGAGTGTCTTCCCTCTAGTGTAGACATGTGCTGGGGGAACCATTCACACTGGACACTTGCATTTGTGAATAAGGCCAGGGTGGTTGGGCTGTGTGTTATGTTTTTTGTTCATACAGTGATAGTGTTTTTCCAGAATAATAATTGTATTCTTCAGGGACTACTGAAACTATTTTAACTCGGGAAGTCATAAAAGACAGGGGTTTAAAATTCATTTTTTGTGTTTTGAGGAATAAACTCCTATTTGGAGCCCCCAAATCACGTGTCATTTTGGAAAATCCTGGTCTAAGTCTTTAATAAGATTATTGAACATGGCAAAGCAAAACGTTTTTTAATCTTTCTGAACTAGCTTTATAGATCATGCAGGGACTAAAAGTCCTCTTAACATACTAGCTTGGTATAATCCAGGGGTTTAAAAGAAATTTTAAAAATCCTATAGAGAATTGAAAATAATACCAGACTTTTTCGAATCAGTAATCTCTATTGCTCATGTAGACCCAAATCGTGGTGAGGTCACCAAAAGTTGTCAGAAAGGAAGGAATATAAAATTACACCAGGGACTGAAAATCAAGTTTATAGGATTTTTGACTAAAGCATCAGAATATGGTACAGTATATATAACATAAAAGAAAGCAAGTAGAGCAAGCATATCGGAAATACAAATCTGACTTTCAATAATAAACATCCATTCTGTTGACTAACAGGTCTCAGGGATTTTCTTGTTTTGTAGGTGTTTTCTAGGGATAGAAACTGTCTTTAGTGTGGCGAGATCTGTTTGGCAGCTTTTCTTATGCTCTGATTGACAAGAGCACAGAGACATCATCATTTTAAGTTTGTCTTTGGCGGCAGGGAAGTTTCTGTAAGTATCAGAAATCGTGGAGTTTGTGCAGCATCTTTTCCTGTTTCTAGATAATTGTGAGCAGTGTACTGGGATGGGTTTGGGATGTCCAACTTACATTAAGAGTGGCTGCAAAATGCCTTTTAAAGGACGTATCTTTGTCCTCATTGTAAGGTTGCCAGAGCTAGACTAGTGCCAGCTACTCTCCGACCCAGATGCCAGTCTGGCAGTCTGGGCTCAGCAGGGAATATGAGTATTGGTTGGGCAGTGCTCTTGCCTCTGGTGACTCTTGCTGTGCTGCTTCTGAGAAAGGAAGAGGATCCCAAGTTTGGTCCTTAGTAAGATTTAAGCAGTGCCAGAAGAAAGATCTCAGAGCCACATTAGGAGGACAAGTGGTGGGGTTTGTAGAGAAGCAATTAGCTGAGCGGAAACCATGGAATTGAATCCATCATGCCTACAGTTAGCATATTAACTTCAGTAAAGTATTTTTTGTATTTAGAATTATCTGGTCTTCTGAAGTGTTGTAGTATATTCATTGTGCTTTTAGAAAACACCTGAGTGTGATAAGGATTAATCTTTACAGGCAAGTTCTGTACTTTGGTGCAGATTTCAGATTTCATTGTACTCTTATTTGTTTGCATAAAAAAAATTCCCCTGAATCTTGGATTGCAAGTTCTCTGCCTTGCCCTCTGAAGCTGTTGGGCATTCTTGTATAATGCAGCTCTTCAAAGTAACTCTTAATCTTAATTTTCTAAATGGTAATTTTATGGTCAATCATGACCCAAAGAAGAATTGGAAAGGTAACTTTTTCAAAATTGAAACAATGCAGGTATGTAAAGCATAGCAGTAGGAGGCTGTTTCAAATGTCTGATATGTAGACCCTGATTCCTTTTGACACCTATATATTTTCAGTAACCTGGTTGTGTTTCTTTGAGGTGAGTCATCACATTGGAGAAGTGGCCTTTGCTTTGTGTTGAAAAGCTCATGAAAATTTCCCTTGAGGCTGCCTTTGATTAATTTATAGCACATAATTCACTTGAGGTATTTTGTATGTACATTGAGGATTTTCCCTTCTCCTCTTGGACAATTTGGCATTGTTTGTTACAGTCCCCACCCCTGGAATCTTGTGACTATGTGAGTATCTCAAATTTCAACTTGAAAAAGTATTTCCTTTTACAGTTGTAAAAAGACTAAAAACCTCAGGTGTTTTAAAAAGAAGTTAAAAAAAATCACTTTTTTTTCTGAACAGTGTTTAACTGTTCTTGAGACTTTTGTCTGTTTTGAGCTGGCAATACTGCAACAAGGAAAGCCTGGTGCAGGTAAGAAATTGTAGCTAATCAGTGCATACCACTGGAAAAAATGGTGCATTTTGGGCCAATTATAAAATTTCAAATTGGAGCTGAAACAGTGAAAAAACTATGAATTGTCTTCTTGCAGCATAATTTTGCCTAATTGACCTAACTTTGCTTTACTTGGGGTAATGATTTCTAAACAAATTGTAATATGATGAAAATAAAAAAACCTTTATGGCTGAATTTTATTTATTTTTTTTTTACAGTGTGTAGGACTGTACAGATGATAGTATTTTTTTAACATTGTCTATTCAAGATAAGAAGAGCATCAGTAGTAATTCATCTGTTTAATAAGAAATAGGTATCTTGTTTAATGTGATTGTCCAAATATCTTGTCTAATCCATAGTCAATACAGAGAGATGCCTCCAGACGATGCCACAATTTACCTTCTTATATGTCTGTTTTAAGGTGATGAAATAATGATATAGAGCTACTTATCTCTTCTCATTGATTGTACAGGAGGCCCAGACAAGGATCTTAGATAATGCAGTGAATTTTTAGAGAAGTGACAGTAAGGGCCCTTTTGACAAGAAACTGGTAAATAGAAGGTGCTGGGGTACTCTAGTGCGTGGGCATCCTGTAGAAGAATGACAAAGCCAGAGCTAATCACAGCATTCCACAGCCCCATCTTCCTCTCAATAGCAAGGTTGCATACAGGGCGTCAGGATGGTGAAATCCACCTTCACTGCTGACACCAGGACACCCATGGAATCTTTGGCAAATGGTGTGGGATTTGGTTGTTGCTTTGGGTTGTCACAGAGGCAAAATCTGACCTTGCATTGTCACCAGCCTGATGTGCCCGTGTTTCCTTAAATGGAGAAAACCACACACAGCACATCATGTCCTAATAAGAAGGGATGTGAATGATGACTCTGAAAACTGACAGTGATTCATGAAACCTCAGCTAATCTGCAGCGTGACTGTCAGTTAATACATTGATGTAGATGTAAGGAAATGTTGATCATGCTGTTAGGATATTTCAGGCCCTTTCTGGTGTGACTCATCTGCTGATTTTTTCAAGTCCTACCAAGACCCAACATAAAAATGCAAGCTCACTTCCCACATCTGCCTTTTCTGTAGGATTTAAAAATATATATTTAGAACTTCAAAACCCCTTTCTATGAATGTTTTCCAAGTATTAAAATTGATCTTGTCTGGTAATAGCCCTTTGATTTGGCTTTGAATACTCATGCAGTCATGTTTTACAGGAATGATGGGGAAGTGGATAGACAGTGACTTTGGAAGTGCAGGAAAGCTAGCTGCGGGGGATGCTGTACCACAGGGTCTCACAGTGAGTTTTGCCAGATCCATGTGGTGGTGACTGATTTTGAGATAGTGCAGTGACTACTGCTTCTTTCTCATGGCCAGGGACTTTCCTTCAGCTGGCTGAAATGCTTTGGGCGTGCACAGCTGCTGCTGGAGCATTCACTCTAAATGCAGTGAGTGCTGGGTTTATTGTGAGGCCCAGAGCTTGTGGTTCAGTAGTGTAAGTGGTGCCGTGTGGCTCCAACCTGGCAGAGATGCTGCTGGACTGTTGCAGGTAGCTCTTTATGACCCAAAACCTCCCTGCAGCTTTGCAAAAGCCTGCTGTAATCATTGCCAAGAACGGATTTAGGTGGGAAATTGCAGTTTGCTCACGCCCACTTCATGGACACAAACCATCCAGGGTTTTGAGATGAAATGTGATCTTTTAACTGATAATATTTTTTAAATTTACCTACCAAGGCTGAATCCTGGACATCTCTGTGGAAACCAGTTCATGTGGGTTTAGCAATAATTGGATAATTAAAGTGTTCATGCAGCTTGAGGTCTGTCTGTACCTGTGCTTAATGTTTTTTGTTAGCTGGCTCTATGCAGCTTTCTGAATCGTTCTTTGGAGGTGTTTCAGCTTTCTTCACATTTTTATACCATATTTTTATCAGTTGGATTAAAAAAAGATCCAACAAACTAGCAGCATGTACAGTGAAGGAGCCTTGTATGGCTAATACCAGAAGTTTACTATCAGTTAACTTTTCCTCCATAGCCAATGGCATACACTATTTTCTGAGTCATTTCACAACACTAGGATTAGGAAGAGCAAACAGTGGCTTTAATAATAAGCTATTTAAAAAATACATATCCATTTGAATTGAATTGTACATAGGGACTTTACTCTCAAAATAGGTGCTTTGAAGGAAAACTTCTGGTCTCACTGTCAGCATACCTTTTTAGTATGGGAGGCTGTTTGAATTTAGGGTATCTTCAGAGCTGGCAGTATATTTTAAAATATTATCTGAACTGTCTCAGAGTTTTAGCACTAGATGAGCTTGAGGTCCATTTGCATGTTAAGTGTAATTTTATTTTGTTTGTAAAATGCTTTTTATTCACAAAGCTGAATATAAATGAGGATTATTACTGAAATTTTGGATGCAGCAACAGCCTCAAAAGAATGTATCTTTGGTGAAAAAATAAAAATAATTTATATAATTTAGATATTTCATCCTTTTATATGTATGACCCAATACATTTTCCTTTATAGCATATAGAACAATTTTTGCAGTGCCAAAATGCACTTATACCATACTCTGATACTCCATTTTCATGCATCTGTGAAGCTAAACCTCTAATGTCTGGCTGTTGTGAAAAGCATAGTTCCAAACAATCTCTGTTTTCATAAAATCAGAATGCAAAGCAGACAATGAATTATCTTGAATATGGATTATTAGCATTTGACCCCCGGTTAATGCGTACTTGACATGGCTGGAAGCAACAGCTACTTTTTGGTTACTGTGTGCTTCATTCTGGACAAGGAATACAGAATTAATATTCTGACATTTCAGCAGCCTCACGTGAACATAAAGCAATGTTTGCTTCAGATCGTTTGACCAACAAATGTTGATAGACTTGCCATGATATATGTGAAACAGAAAATAAAAGCTTAAGCAATGCTTTCTGTATATTGTGCTCAGCACTGGTAGGTACTGTGTCATTCCTACAAGTACAGTCACAACATAATTCTGAAATACATATGCATGAAATATATAAATTTTCTCTGAGCAATTTGCATTCAGTTGATGCAGTTTCAGACACATGGTAGACACTTTAATGCGACTAATAGCTTCTGGTGTTTCTATCAAAGATTAATAATTACATTTGCAAGTGTTGGGCTGACACATTAGCCTTTTTCCCTGCATAGAGCTCCCGAGGTCAAGTATCCCTCTATTATGTCTGATATTTTTACTGATCTAAATCTGTGTAAATGCAACACATTGGTTTGAGTGCAAGAGTTTCAGCAGACATGACCTGGGTATGTGCTTTGACATAATGTAGAATTCACTCGTTCATCAATGTAGTTGGAGCACATTCAGGAAGTGTATGACCATGACACGTGCATTGGCTTAGGGAGTCATAATGCCATGGCTTATTCTGCAGGATCTAGAATAAATTCTTGAGAAATGGTCTTAGGAACCACTTGGTTCAGAGTTGTATGAGGACATCACCTGCACCTTATTCCTTAAACAAATTTTCTGCCTTGAAGGGATTTGTTCTGTGCAGGCAGAAAAGGCAGCAGCTGCTTGAGGGAATTGAGTAAAGCTAGAAGCATGATTTCCATTGACTTTAGCAGAATTCGTGCCAAGATCATGATGCTGTGCTAGTGCATTAAATAATTGTCAGCAATATCCATAGAAATATGTGGCTTGTTTGGAGTTTCTTCAAGCAAAATGTCTCAAATTTTCACCCTGATCCATCTCCTGCTTGTAGCTTGCTTGTTGAGAGATTTAGCGAATGAAGAAAACCTAACGTTTCTCATTCCTCTATCTTTATTTGCAGGAGCTTGCTATCGATCTGAAGCACTAGCTTATTCAATTGTGACTTATCCACCTATCTCCTTGCTGTATCACATAGCAGTATGAACAACACATTATCCAAAAAGAGTAAGGAACTGAAGAGAGTTAAGAAACCATAACACAGAATATCAAGGACAGGTCAACATCTGTCAAAAACTGTGTGGCATGAATAAGGTGCTGGAGCAAAAATTAAAGGGAATAGGGCATAACAGCAGCCAAGGAATATTTGAGATGTGTGAAAAGGAAGCCAAAGAACTGAGTGTGGCACCTTCTGTATACTAAGTTTTATTTTTAGCAGTGGTAAGTTTTGTCTGACTGTAAGGAAGACTTGATAATGACATAAGGAATGTGGCTCCAAAGGAAGGGAAGAAAAGCTTTTCACCTGGGAGTTTGGGAACCACAGCAGATAAAACATTAGCAGCAGAATAAAAAATACTGTGAAGAACAAGTTCTCATGTTCAGAAGGCTGCCTGAGATTATCTGGCAGGTCTTTGCCTTCTCCTCCAGTGCTGCTTCAGTTAGTCAAAGCCTTTCCAACTTTCACACCCCGCCAGCTGCATTGAAGGCCCTTGGAAACATAACATAGGTAACATTTAGCTGCACATTCTCAGCTGTTTAAAGCTCCTTAGGACACAGTTTCACATTTGACAGTCTTGTGTGGAACACAAGCTTTAGAATATTAATGCCTGTTACAAACAATTCCTTTTTGTAAACTGTTTTGCAAGCATAAACTTCAAATATGGGCAGTTAGTTTATAATAACTGGTTAATAATAACTGGTTCAAAAAAATCTACAGAAATTTTACCAAATATCATTTAATTCTGTGGGTTTTGTGATTTTATTTTTTTTTTCATTTTGTATTAAGCAGAGCCTTCTTCAGCAAGTGGTTTATTTCAATTTAGAGCACTTTGTCAGCAATAATGAGATTACTGTCAGGATGCCAGAATCAGGCACTGTAGTTTGTACCTGTAGAGCTCAACTGGATTGTCTCATTGCATTTTATAGAATTTTTTATTGAAGACCTTATTGGTTTGAGTACTAATAACAGCATTGGAGTACAACCAGAAGAGACAGTATTCACGTTTAGATTCTGTTTTTCTAGGGTATCAAACTTACTAGAGTTATTTAAAATACCTATCAGATGTCTTATACTCATTATTTTAACAATATATTATTGAAACAGTGTGTTAAATCCCAATATTTGGGAAAAAACCCTCCATAATAATAGCAATTAGAAAAGTAAATTTCAAATCTGTGGAGATTAGTTCTTATTATGAATGTATTGAGAGTTTTGCACAGTGTAATTAAGCTACACAGGTAAAATAACCTTGCTAAATTAAAGAGCAATTAGTTGGTTTATCATTGTTTGCCTTAAAAACATCACCATCTTGGAAAATGAGTTGTGGGGCAGGACTTTACATAGTGACTTTTGGAGGACTGTTATGAATATCACCTAAGCTCAAAGGATAATCAATGAGATCTGTGCTTTCTTTGCAGCTCTTTCCAAACACTTTTTTCTCCGAACCCCGCCATTCTACTCAGCGTGCTGCGGTGGGTCCTGTCAGCACCCTGCATCCCCCACTGCTTTTCCAAGTAAGTTTTTATGCTTCATCAGTAATGCTTGAGTTAGTCTGTAAACCAAAGCAGCAGGATTTAATGTGTTCTGGAAAACTAATTGGTGATGCAATGGCAGCAGCTAATTCCTTAGTAAAATCACAGCAGTCCTATTCAGAGGGTTTGCAAAGATTTATCAGACTTAAGTATACTGAGAAATTGAGACACCCAGGCAGACCTAACCTAGGAAAGCTCCTTGTTTTCAGTTTACTAGAAAAGATTCTTTAAAATCAGTAACTCTTTTAAAAATCTGTGTCAATAAACATTTGCAAATAAGAAAAGTTCTGAAAGATCTTAGAGTGGATGCTGCATTTTAATGTCTCTTAGGGATAAATTATGATTCAGGAAGCCCTAGCATTATTTAAATAAAACTGATTCTTTTTGTAGCAGTCAAATGCTTGCATGTTTGTTTTTATTGTTGTCCGGTAGACACTATACATTCAGGATTAAGACCTGGGGCATTTCCATTTGATCAAAATCTAAATTTAACCTTGATTAAGAAGTTTGTGTGCCATGGTGCAAGAATGGATATTCATTATTTTATGTGCTTATGGCTCAAGAATATGAACTGAATAATTTTTTCCAGAGAAAAAGCACAGATCACACATCATATCCAAATGAAAACTGGAGCTCAAGCATGCTCTACCATATACTTTTTTATCACAGTTGCATTCAAACCCTTCCTGTCTATGTGCATCGTTTTATGAATGTTTCAGAAAGGCAGCTGCTAAGTTGAATGATTCTTGACAAGTGAGGCAGCAAATGCTGGCAGTTTAATGAGCTGCAAGTTTCTGAGCACCTCTTTAGGAGGCTGACACTTTCCCACAGAGCATTTTACATGGCCCTGGCTCTCCCACAATGGCTGACAGCACCATGACCAATCACCACTTTCACTTTACTCATCCACACGCGACCTCACCACAATTTTTCACTGTGCAGATGAACTTTAGGAACCATTTCACTTTGAAAAGGCCTGGGCAAGGGTCAGTTGCCCTTTTGTATGGCCATAAAGCAATACTCTATGTGCCAGTCTTTTC
Source organism: Ceyx melanurus (assembly GCA_024611195.1). Taxonomy (NCBI): domain Eukaryota; kingdom Metazoa; phylum Chordata; class Aves; order Coraciiformes; family Alcedinidae; genus Ceyx; species Ceyx melanurus. Next base: position 18,046 of record JANHGL010015254.1, on the reverse strand, counting down.
TCCTGTCTCACATTCCAAGAGATTTTCTGGACATCATTTAAAGCACTTGACTGAAAAATAAAGCAGTGAATGAAACTGACTTTTATAGACTCATTCTAGCTCATCTTCCCATATAACTCTGTCTACCTGAAAAGGGATTTAGTGGATGAGCTGAGTGTATACAGGGACTTGCTGAATACATAGGCCCATTATCAACTGTGGGGATTGTTTATTAACCAGGAGTGATACACTACTATTTTGGAAGTGACCTATTAATTGTCCATTTAACTAGAATGTATTGAATTCAAATGAAAAAATGGAAACCATGACTAAAGCTTTTACTTGCTCCTTCAAGGTGGTCTCTGCCATGAAGGCAAATTAAGATTGTTCCACAGATTAAGAGGACATTTATCACTATATATTAGGATACAAAGGAAAGACTTAAAAAAAAAGCAAAGCAAAACAAAAATCAAAACAGCAACACGGGAAATACTTGGTAACAGATTCACATTTGTCAGCTGAACACTAAACTTTCTGATGCGTGTTTGGAGTGACAGGCTGCAAAAGAACTTATTTCATTTTGATGAAGTTATTGAAATCTATGAACAACTGCCTACCCCACTGTTCTGAAAAATCTTTTAATCCAAAATTTAGTTTTTGTGTCACCAGTCAGAATGCATTTTGTAATATGGGGTATTCTTAAGAAAAATAGGCTAAACAATTGGACTGTCAGTGGCTGTTTGCTAATGCTTGCATTAAATTTTGTTTAGTTACCTTTTAAAATCATTCACATACCCTGCCTTAGAGTGTCTAGATTCTTCACTATTAACTTAGTGACTAATACTGGTGTTAAGCTGTACCTTAAATAATGCCTGTACAGGAATTAATTGGCACTTCAAGGCTCTGTCAGAAGGTTGTTTCTTTGCTGATTGACAACAACCAGCCAGGCAAAACAGATTTTAAGGGGTCACATAATCTGGCATCCTCTGTCCTTGGCTGACATCTCCATTGTGGAATGGAGGCCAGGAGGCAAGGACCAGATCTTTTATGCCTCTTCCCTCGCTGGTGTCTCTTGTCCCACAGTGGGGATGAGAGAAGGTACCAGCTCTTCCGCTGTCAGACTGCACCTTCCAGTAAACTTGAGAATGACTGATGATTCATCAGAAACTACTCAGAAGCTACCTGGAAAAGGTACCTAAATTCTCCAGGAGAGAAAACATGCCTGGGTTCTTAAAGAGCAGAAAAAAATCAAGAAAGGCAGGTCTAGCAGAATGCAGTGGTCCCATAATCAGTAATGTTTCACAGTGGCAGTGTATTTTAGGGAACCATCATTAGATCGTTGTAAACTTGCTCTACTTCTGATATTCTTTCTCTGCTGGTCACAGCTGGAGGCAGGATACAGGAGTAATGTATGTAATAGCAAACCAGTCACACATGCAACACAAACATAGTTAGTCAACTTTGCAAGACATACACGTATACACTTCAGTTTCTCATCATTATACATCCAGAGTTCTAGAGTATCCTCAGTGTGTTTGTTTCTCTGTGGGTGTTTAAAGATAAACAATCCTGTGTATATGTATGTATAATATATTGGAGTTGAAATGTGGTGTAACCCCAAGAAACATTTAGTGGAACCTGCAGCTGGAATTAATTTTTAAGACCGCTATATCTATTGAACAAATTTATTTAATCCTCCCGCCCTGTTAACAGCTGACTAGAATAGATAGACTAATGAAAAAAAAAGTGCAGTCTTTTAGAGAATTTGCTTTATGTGGGAAATTTTCCTTTGATATTAAAATGATCAGGTCCATGGTAGAAATTGAACAGCAGCACATCTTTGCAGCTGCTGTGATGATAAACCAGGACAGCAATCTTGGCCCACATACCTGGGAAGGTGGATGGCAGAAGGACAGCTTGCACCTTTAGAGTCTGAATTGTGCAATTTACAAACTAAAGCCACCTTCGTGGCTGCCCTCCTGCAGAAAGTTCATAGTGGCTACATAGCCATAGGACAGGTTTCTGAGTAAAAGTGCAGCTCTTTCATGACTTGCCTGAAAATTCCCTGTGCCATTATCGCATCCAATGCTTGGTGAAAGGCCCTATTAACTGGCCTCTGATAATGCTTACGGGGTGAAAATTCACAGGAGCTGGAAGTGCTGGAGGCATACCAAGCCTCACCAGGGCCTGCTTCCCAAAAACCACATCCTTCTACATTAGAGGAAGCATGGCAAAGCACTAGGGCTTTAGGCATTATTGGGCGAGAGGAATGCAAGAGATTTATCTGGATTTGGGGTTTCTGTGTTTTGTGAGACCAATGAAGGGACAACAGGAACACTTCTGCTTCTCCATTGTAGCTCTGTCCCCAGCTTTGAGGCTGTTTTCCAGGCTAGGTAGGGTTCCCTCTAGGTATGGATCAAGGAGATGTGATTGGATTCATTGGAAACTGTCCTCCCAGGACTTGTTATGACATATCAAAGGATTAGAAATGAGGCTGAAAGGACTAAGTTCAAGCACTCCTCAAATCCTCTAATAAAGAAATTGCTGTAGTTTCCAGAATAAGTAAGTGAATTGGCCAGGGATTTATGGTAAATAGTTCACACTGAAAGCCTTTTGATAGTAAACAAAACTAAAAAAAGCCTATTTAGTTTCTTCAAATCAGTATTACAGACCACCTTTAGCTGGTTCTACATTTCACACAAGGAGAAAATAAACTCCTAGGAAAACCTACTGCAGTTTACTCAGTGACAGTGGTGGGCAAAGGAAAGTGGAGGTTTTTCCCTGACTATATTTGAATTTTGCAAGTAATATGGGCCCATTGTTTGTGATCCTCTATGAACTCATCTGATTTACTGTGTCAAGGGGAGACTCTTGACCACTGATAACACCTTTAGATCTAAACGAGGTTTAGTCCTTAATGAAGATTACTGAAGCATTACGACACACTTAAAGCACCAACAAATCAAAAGTCGGACAGTAGGCCGCTAGCATTATAATGAACAGCATTAAATATTTCTCTGATATATGTTAGATATTATGTGCAACTCTCATCTATTTCCACTAGGAGATGAAAGTGTGCTGCCTCTTCTGACCCAGGAGTCTAACTCTAAAGCCCGGAGAGGTATATTAAGAAGAGCTGTCTTTTCCGAAGACCAGAGGAAAGCTTTGGAGAAAATGTTTCAGAAGCAGAAGTATATAAGTAAAACAGATAGGAAGAAACTGGCCATTAACCTGGGTCTAAAGGAGTCTCAGGTAAGGAACGACAGAATGTCTGTGATTTTCTGTCTTTATGAGGAAAAATCTTTAAAGGGGTTTTGAAAGAGAAAATCTGAACATCACAGGGGCAACACTGAGCTCTTTCACTGAACCTCAGTAAATGAATGGCTATTTTAACCATGGAATGGTTTATTTCCTGAAGATGTACATTTTCACACAAAGTGGGAGAAACATGACTTCTGCATTTCATTTCCAATGCCCATTTTGCTGTCTGACAAAGCCCACTTAGGAGCATTGGGGTAGGAAACTATGCTCTGTCCCCCTGCCTGATAGGGAGCATCCAGGTAGACAACAGCAGAGCATAGAGCCCTCCTGCATTCCCCTGAGCACCCTTTGCAATCTCAGGTGAACAGCCAGTGACAGTGCAATCAACAGCACTTGCTCTGAAACCATTGTGCCCCAAGAGGTCCTTGGAGCCGAAAGAAAGCATAGAACAAAAAATTTGGAAGGGTGACCTTTTAAAATGCTCCCACTTTACTTAGCAATTTACATTTTGTGGGATTTTTCACACGAGTCCGATTTGGCCTACTGCAGGACTTCAGAGTTTAGGTGAGGGTCTAATGCCTCAGTTTAATGCCCCTAATGCCTAGGTGAGTTGTTCTAACTGAACAAGTGCATTAATGGTAGTAGCAGTAGCCCAAGGGCCTGACCTAGCCACAGATAAAGTGCCTGGCTTGAAGAGTGTAAAGTCTGAAAGAAACTGGAAAAAAATGTTTGTGAGGGCATGTAACAACAGAAAATTAACATGGTAGCCACTGGCATGTGGGTGGATTAAAGTGCTGGATTAGATGCAGATCTCTAAACTACAGCTGAAAGTGTATGAGAAAGTACAATTTTTTTTTGTTTGCATGCAGCAGAAGTGAAAATGATTAAGGCAGGTATGGCAGAAGGTGTCTAGGAGGCAGAAAAGCCTGGAATGGTCTTGAAAGTTCTAGTTGTCTTTACCTTGGATATTTTCCAAACTTGACAAGGCCCTCAGTAATCTCATCTAATTTTGCAATTGCTCCACTTTGTGCAGGGTGTTAGATCTTGGGGTCTGGAATGGTTCCTTGCAAGCTGGAATGACTCTGATTCTGTTGCAAGCACTGCAGCTATAAACAAAAGCCATCAGCAGAGTGTGGTGCTTCTCGGTGTGATGAACAGAGCTGTAATCTCTGCAGGACAAACTGTTTCAATGAAAATGCATGATTGCACTCACCAGTGAGCTGCATAAAAATTTCTGAATATGTAGTCAAATTCCCAATATGACAGCTATTTCCTTCAGTTTCCATGTTTTCTTATTTGTAAAAAAAAAAAAAAGAAAAAAGAAAAAAAAGCAACACATAGATCACAAGTAGCACTAAAGGAAAAAAAAATGTTATGACAAAGAGAGACCAGATGATATCTATGTTTTGTTGTTTGGGTTTTTTTTCCCTCATGAAAGGAATAGCAATTGTCATGAAGGTTATTTCTTCAATTTTATGACCATATGTGCTGGACCTGCCATCTAAAATTACATTCTCAAACCTCTGAAAGTATAACCCCTTTATCTTCATATCAAGTATCTGAATACTAAAACTAAATGCAAATATTTAAGGGAAAATAGAACACAATCTGAATAATTTGATTGATTCCCCATGCCTTTCTTCTCTTTATGTAAAACTAGTTCTTAGATTTATATTTCCCCAAGCTTTTCCCAGCAATTCACAAATACCTTTGAAAGCTTTGATCTAGCTTTGCAACTCCAAAGTTTTTGAAAAAAATTATTTTATCTCAGAAGCATATGAATTCCAGGCAAATCCTGGAAAAGTGTAATCAAGAAGGAAAAATGCCTTTTAAATGCTCACTACTGTAGTATCATATGTCATAACAGTCATTTTGAAGCTGTATGGCCAAGCTGTTCTTAGCTATGTTTGTCACAGTTCTTAGAGCCTCTTTTAGAGGGCATCACATCACCAGTAACATCACTTAGTTTTGCTAATGATGATGCTAATTTACTCTAAGAATCCCCTTCTGTCTAGAAGAATGTTCCTGTAGGAAGTTGCTCTATCCCTATCCACTGTGATGTCCTTTTTCCAGTCTAAGCCAAATAATCAGTTGTTTGAGGTGGTGAAAGTCAGGAGGAGAGTATTTCGCCCAGCTGTAATAAACAGTCATGGGAAAATTCTCAGATGTCAGTGAACCTCACTGGCTTTGCTAGAACAATGAATAAGGAAGGAACATGACATTAAGGGGACAGAAAGAAAAATGACAACTTTTTAGGAAAAAGTTGTTTGAAGAAAAAATACTAAACTCTCACTAACTTGCAAACAGGTGAAAATTTGGTTTCAGAATCGAAGAATGAAATGGCGAAACTCCAAAGAAAAAGAAGTGCTTTCAAACAGGTGTCTCCAAGAAGAAGGTCTTCAGGAGAACTACCTCTCTCAATCCACCATGAATTTTACCTCCCCATGCCCATCTCTGTGGGAAGTGTCTCAGAAGCAGGCAAGTCCAAGGTGGAGGGAGAATTCTCCAGGAAATTCTGAAAGACTGACACAACCACCTCCAAGAGCAAATTCATCATCACAGAGTCCACTGTATTTGTATCCTGACCACGACACTGCAAATAGGGCAGTTACATCATCAGCCTAAGAAAATAGGGGCAGTCTGTAAATTGAGTGGAGAGCACAGGCTTCAAATGAGCAGTCATCTAAGACTAACAATATTTGGACATTGTAAAGCTAACTAGTTTATGCCTCATAAATTTGCTAAAGTCTAACACCATTAAAATGATAAACAACTAATGATTTAAGAAGTATTATTCAATACTCAGTCTTTTCTTGTGTCTTGTACTGTACAGTACAGTCTTGTACTGACCTTAAAAGTGAAATAGGAACTGATGGTAAGTAAAATGATGTGAAGAGCATGAAGCTGAAATTGTGCTCTGATTTATACATCTGCACTGTATACAATATTCATTAAAAACAAAATGCTAGAGAATCACTTCTATCTCTCATTGCAGTCAGACCAATTAATTTCTTTTGTGCACAAGATAAGAATAATCCATCTTCCCTCAAAGTAGTAAGTTGCTTTGGGTTCTTTTTTGAAACAAATTACACAATAGGTTCATATTAGACAAATGTAAACATTTTTAGTATGTTTTCTCTGTCTCTCCTCACCTATATTAGTATTCAGTTAGTTTAAATAGCATAGTTGCAGGTCAGCTGATAACCTTGGTAAAGTATGCAATACTAAAAGATAACCAACCAATGCTTTAAAATACTCCATGTTGAAATCACTTTGATGTGAATAACGTGCTGAGAAACGCAGTTTACTCGTTCCCCTCTTTTCTCCTGGGGATGAGCCTTCCAGCATTCCCAACTCTAAATTTCAGTGATGCTTGTCAGACTGTTAGTGCAATCGCTTGTCATCTCTCCTGTATCTCAAGACTGTATTGGCAAGATGCAGAGTTGTAGCCCAAACGCACTAAGCAACAGAACTAGAATTGGAAAAACAGCCACTACAGCCATCTCAGAGAAGGCCTTAAGGAGCTGCCATAACATACAGTTCTTCTGACTTATTTAAACTGGTGCCAATAAGTACACATGAGCACATGTGTATATCAAAGACATGACAGTATTCTTTGTAATACACGTAGCCTCAAATAATCTTATTTAAACTGCTTTACTTAAAATTATTTGTTTACTTCATCAATTTTAAGGAAATCATGTTAAGATTTTAAATATAACTTTTTGTTTATTTACAAGGATTTATAGCTCAAAATGTGAGGAGTATTTTTTTTATCATACACTTATGACTGCATTTTTTGGGAAGAAAGACTAAAGGTATGTGTGTTACAGGCATATCTTCTGAAGAACTTAATGGTTTTGCAGGGACTATTTAATTTCTGGCAGATTCACGTATTTTATCGTCAAAAGAGATGATTATGATTATCTAGTCTGGCTTTCCTCCTCATGCATGCCATGAATGTTTCTAGTTATTCTTGCCGTGAGCTCCAAAGCTTTTGAACTGTATTGTACATCTTGCAAAAAGCCATACAGTTGTTACTTAACATTTCACTTTTGGTGGATGTTCTTCTATTTCCCATGTATTATCTGGGAGATGAAGTTTAGATACATTTGCAGCTAAAAAAATTGAGATTGCAGTGATGAAGCTTTTACCATAAACTTCATGCATGATCAGGTGAGTTTTATGTTCTGCCTTATGCATGTCCTGCCTTCTAAGTGGTCAACCATGCAGTCCTAGTCTTACACTATGTCATTTCTTGCATGTCATTTCTTATACTTGTTTTATAGAAAAAAAGAAATTATAGAAAAATTAAGAAGTAATCTCTTCCTGTGTTTACAAACCCTCATTAGTGTAAGCTGTCTAGATACCTACTCTTAGAAGGCCCTAGAACACAGAATGACACAGAATGACACAGAATTACACAGAATTGTTGTTGAGGCTGGACTAGACCTTTGAGGTCATCAAGTCAAGCCTAAGACCTGACACCACGACACCCAGCTAGACCATGTCACTAAGTGCCACATCCAGTCTTTCCTTAAACACCACTAGGGATGGTGACTCCACCACCTCCCTTGGCAGCCCATTACAGTGTCTAATGAACCTTTCCATAAGGAAGTGCTTCCTAATATCTAACCTAAACTTCCCCTGGTGCAGCTTCAGGCCATGGCCTCTTGTCCTGTCAGTGGTTGCCTGGGAGAAGAGTCCAGCCACCCACCTGCCTGCAACCTCCTTTCAGGTAGTTGTAGAGAGTGATAAGGTCTCCCCTGAGTCTCCTCTTCTTCCGGCTGAACAACCCCAGCTCCCTCAGCCTCTCCTCATAAGACCTTCCCTCAAGTCCCTTCACCAGCCTTGTAGCTCTCCTCTGGACCTGCTCCAGCACCTCAATATCCTTCTTGAAGCGTGGGACCCAGAACTGCACACACTACTCCAGGTGAGGCCTCACCAGTGCCAGATACAGGGGGAGAATCACATGCCTAGTCCTGCTGACCACACTATTCCTGATATAAGCCAAGATCCCATTGGCCTTCTGTGCCTCTTGGGCACACTGCTGACTCATCTTCAGCTGATTATCAGTTAGTACAAACAACACATTTAAGATGCCATGTGTTATATACTATTCAGTAACATGAGAAGTTTATCCCTGTTTTGCAATTGAAATCCCAGAACCAACTCATCTTCTTGCTAAAGTTTTTAGGGATGAACATACAGATTGTGCAAAATTTACTGTACATTTATCCCATTGGAGTAATAATCTGCCTTGGTGACTAGTTCCTACCAACAACAGTTGGTGGCCCAGACTCTTCTGAAATGGTGTTTGATAAAGTCTGCCTACAATGAAAGGCATAGCAGGTGCTTCCAAAATACCATCAAATGACCAATTGGAGGTACATGTGTGTGGGGGTATTCATCAGTGCTTCCCATTTGGGAGGAAACGAGTGTATGGTGGAGGTGATTGGGGTTTTCCCATCCCACCATTCAGGGAGAAAGAGTCTTGACAGCCACTTATATTATCTTTCTGCAAGTCAATTAAGCATAAGCGTTAAAAGCAACACTTCTGGACATGGGAGATGGGATGCAGAGTGCTCCCTGGGAAAGTCTTTCAGTTGGTAGTGTTGCAAGCATCAAATATGAACTGCTGTCAAAGCTCTGATATGCTAAACAGAACACAACTGAAGGATGTTTCACTGAGGCAAAGATCAAAAAAGGCTCATGCAGAACTGTTTTCACAGTTACAATGTTATACGTGTTTTAAATTGAGTTCTGCTTTCACTGTAGCCTATTAAAACTTGTTTATTTCACAGTGTTCCAAATCTCTTAACACCTTCTACCAGTACTCTTATTCTACAGCTAGAATACAGTTTCAGTATGCCAGATATTTATTTGAAAATGCTGATCAAGCTTTCTTAAAAACCATAAAAGTATATATGTGAATTTTGAATTTACATAAAATAGACTGATTCAATTAGTCAGGATGAATTTAGGGTCATAACTCATACAACCTTGATTCTGCTCATTTTAAACTATTATATAAAGTTTCCCTTCAGTCCATACTGTAAAAACTTGGTTAATGAGGAACAGCACCCAATATGAATACAAAAATATTATATATTTACAATGCTAGTTGTTACTTTGTGAAGAATCAAGTAACAAGTATTCATTTTATTCAAATATTGTATGCACACTAATGAAAAAAAAAGAACAAAGAAAGCAAAGATCATATGCACACTCCCCAGCAGATGTTTAAATTGCTTTTTAACAGGCACATGCAGAGGTGTAAGGCATAGAATGTGTCTGGTATTGTAGAGGGATGTGATAGATACTGATGGCACCTCAGTTAAAACCGGCAACATTTTACTTTGACTTAGAAACTTGATGACCTTGCAGGATGGTTGTAGGGTATCTGAGGCATTTCCTATATGTGGCATTTTGAGACTATGGCTCCAGGCTTTAGAGTATTACGAAGAACATTTGTAAGGGTCCTGGGGCTGGGCAGAGTTCAGGTACCTCAAATTGCAAACCACAGTTGAAAAAAACAACTCTTCAGAGGCCACAAACAAAGCAGATACTTATACTCGCTGAGCACCTCTGTTCAGTCTGGCAACTTGTCAATGCTAATGTAACACAGAATACAAGAGGGAAAGGCAGAAAGGGCTGAGACTCAGTACTCCCTTTGTTACCCAAGCTGCAGACTCCCATGCCCTCAAGCTGTGCAGCTGACATAGGGATCTTGCTGCCCAACCGAGCAGCTGAAGGAACAGGAGAGGCTTTTCTCACCCCACCTATTGGAGATCTCCAGACTGATCTGAATACATATCTTGAAAGTCTGTTCTTAAGGTCAGGCATGCAGAAGAGCTTCTTTGATACCTAACAAGAAGATGCTGATTTCTAGGTCTGGCTCTTGATCTTTTAAAAGGTATCACAAATGATGCAGGTTATGCCAGTTTACATCATGTGCAGCCACAGTCAATGTCTTACTGCATGTCAACTGTGAATGTGATAGTCCAACTAGCTACTCCATGAACCTCCTGTAACATCACTAAAAGCTGGATTTGCTGACCACAACTGTGTCAGTTGTACAGATTTATAGTATGGAATAACTTTTTGAAGTTCTCTTGGTTTTATTGATTCTTTGCCAAGTAGGAATTCATTGTTATGATCTGCTGAGGAGAATGAGATTGCTTTAAGGCACAAACTCTATTACTGACTTCAGTGTCAGAACAATAGTACAATGGTCAAATGTCTCCTGAGCTGCAGTAATACATCAGATTTGTTTTATCCACTGTGATTTACTAATACTGGGTTTTAAATACCAGTTGCCATCACTGTAGCCACACAGCTGCTTTGATGAATATATGTTCCACAGTCAAAAGACAGACATAAATGAAGTACATTCACATGCTTCAGCACCCTCTACAAACAAGACTGCTTCTCACAAACTAGAAGGAAAGACAAACTAATTTCAAGCAAGTTAGCTATAAATTGAGTGCCTTAAGAAAGGCTGGAGAGGAGTTAGTGTCCAATTAACTTAAGACTTAACTTTGGACTGAGGGGAGACCAAAAAGCCCCTGCAGAGAAAAGTTTGCTGTGGATGGAAAAGCCATTGACTGTGGAAGACTTTAATGACAGTGCTTCTAAGTTATGTGCCTGACTACTGCAGCTTTGTATGATAAACTGAAGTACATAAACTTGGATTAGGTGGGCTTGCACCTATATTAATGGCCAGAAAATGGAAACTCCACTTCTTGATTCCTGTACATACTAGTCTAAGCAGTGAAGCTGGCCATGGTGGATGGGGATGTCACAAGGCAACATCTCAACAGCGATCAACAGTAATCTTCCAAATGCATAGAAATCTTGCCTTTTATAAACTTCCAGTCCTTGAGGAATTTTTTTTCCCCAAGTAATTATTTTCTTTGCATGTCAACCTTTGAATGTAATACAAGGTAGCTGAATGTTAATGCATAACATTCAAAGAAGACTGTTTCCATTTGGTTTTGATTTGCTATCATATGGGCTTAGATAAGAGTTTAATTACTAGCAACGTGTGTCAATCTGTCATGCAAACATCGGCATATATTAGTTTCTATCAAAATGTAAGATATGCTATGAAAACCATTTAGCACATTATGAGAAGAAAAAAAATTCACTCACTGAGAGTGTCTTTGTCATCCATCATTCTGAAAAAATGGAAAAGTTATGACAAGACAATCTCTAACATAAAAAATAAACTTCTAATTAAAAAAAATAATTAAATGGACCACAAAAATGTCAGTATTCAGGGGTTATCCTGCAGTGTTTCATGGAATAAAGTCTGAAGAACAGTAGAGATGTTTTAATCCTTAAATTAATTTGACTGTCAAGTACAGTTATGGAAACAGGTTGTTCCACAAACTGAAGGCACACTGTGACTTACCTATAATACACATTGTTACAGGTTTTGCACATGAGCCCAAAACTGGAAGCCAATCCCGATTTTCTATTAATTTGCAAAGTTGTTTCTCTTAATATTCTCAGATGCAAATGATGAATTTTCAAACTCAAAAGCATTTGATTGTAGCACGCTATTTTACATTTTCAAATATTCCTAACTAGTTTCACTGCAGTCTCGGAGAGAAATCATGCAGGAGACGAAATACCTCCCTGTGTAAAAAACAACCGTCACCAGTATTTGTTGGAGCCATCGGTAACCACAGAGAAAAACGAGCCCTTTTCCACCCACTGTTCAGTTGTTTTCTCAATCAGAAGAGGAAGCAAGGCAAGTCAGCAAGCTAGGAAAGCTACTGTTTCACCAACATGCCTGGCTTCAGCCGAAGGCGAGTCTTGAAATACAACACTGATGAGCAGGAATGGCTATGAGTAATACTCAGGTGCATTGCTGCACGCCCTGCGGCACCTGCTTCCTCATTTTCTGTGTGCTCGCGTTTCTCTACAGCAAAACGTTGCCAAGCTTTTGCTATTTGAAGGCGATAATTACGATCTGCTCCATTTACAACGTGTTTTCCACCTGACCTTCTGCCGCAAACCCTGAGGTGTTTTCCCACCTGTGGATGTTACTCGTCATGTTACGGTTGATTTCCGAGTCACCTTGTAACTTTCTCTGCGAACCGCCAAGCCCCCTGGCCGCGGGGAAAAGGCCAGCACCTGCGGGGACACAACCACGTCCCGCCCTTGGCGACACGACCACATCCCTTGGGAGCACAGCCGCCACACCTGCGGGGACACGGCCACCCCCCATCCGCCGTGCACCGCGGCTCCCTCTTGTGGCAACGCGGGGCGCAGCCCGTGAGCTCCGGCTGCGGGGCCCCGGGGTGTGGGCCGGGGTGTGGGCCGGGGTGGGGCGGATCAGAGCCGGTTCTGGAGGGAGGGACAGAGTGACACGGGGACGGAGGGAGTTTCCTTCCGTCAACCTCGTTTGTCCCAGTGCCCCCTACCCTTGTCTCTCACTTTTTGCTTCTGCTGTGAGGTGGCTGCTGCGGACCTGCTGTGCGCACGCCGTCTCCGCCGGGATGCGGTGGGGTTACACCCCAACAACGTTATTTTCCTTAAGGAACGCGCACTTGCCCAGCATCAGCATTCCAGAGACAGCAACAATCGCTTGCTGGCATAGAAGGCAGACAAAGCCAGCATGCTGCTGTATTCTGGGGCTGCGGCTACAACAGGTGAGGGGATAAATACTGTAACTATTAATTGCTACTACATCTTCTGAGATTGCAGATAGATGCAGGCAGAGTGGGCATCCCCCTCTGATTCTGTTTGCCCAGAGGAGCCTTCCTTTACTGTCTTCGGAGCTGTGTTTTGTTTCCAGAATTTCTTCAAAATTTGCACATGAATGCTGGTGTTTTGTAACCTGTTTATTGTAGCTTACTGTTTGTAGTATCTTACTGCAGCTAGTAACTTGCTCAAGGCAGGCACTATATAAGCCTTTTCATTTCTACCATACAGGGAGCAGATGTGAATTGTGAACACTCACAGTATCTAGCTGAGAAAGGACATTGGCTGTCTACTAGATAGTAGTATCTGAGGATATTTGCAACAATGGAGATGTAATTGAAAAAGGTTATTCTTTTATTCTGCATAAATATACTTCTTTGAAAAGTTTTCCTGCTGAGATTCTCAAGCTCAAATCCAGTATCATTATTAAATAATTATCAACATTTTACTTTGTTCTTGGCAGCCTGAGCTCCAGCTACTGTAAACAACCATCAAGATCAGGGGAGCCAGAGAAGAGCATTCAGGGATGTAACAGTCAAGAGAATTAAAGATAAAACCATGTTGATAATAAAAGCCTGTTAAAATGGCTCATTTACTGTTAGACAATCTTGCTGTGAAATCTCAGCAAGATCAGTATTTACATCTGCAATTCAGTATTTTTCAAATATTCAGAACTTAAGGGACTCTCTGATTATTTGCTTATATATAAACAGCACCAAATTAGGTTCTAAATGCAAAGATATTTTCTTCTACAATCAGCCACCAGTACCAACCCACTGCTAGGAAAATGGGATTGCTATAAAATACCTTGCAGCTTTCAGATTTTCATTTACTATGGAGTTTGTCACCATTACTGTAAAACCCATACCCTATGTCATCATATTATGGGACAGAGACTTAGTGCTACTACATCAGCCATGCTCAGCCCTTGGACTGAGATGCTATTTAGACCAGATTTCTGACTTACCTTTCATACAGAAACTTTAGGAGTTTCCGTGGAAATGAGTGAAGCCTTTACGGGTATAGAAGAGCATTCAAAATGAATAAAAGTACTAGGAACTAGATTTTATGGGGTACGTGTGAAGGCCCAAATAAATTAGTAAGAAGTATGATGTGAACATGAAAATCTGCCATGAGTCCTACAGTTACATGAACAATCGACAGCAATACCTCTCTTCAGTGTTAAGCAATATTCTACATATGTAGATATGGAGGAAATTTTTCTTAACATAAAAATGTACTTTACTGAGATGATATATATTTGTACCTAGGTTTAACAAACGGAACTTCACTTTCAACTATGTATCTATCTAAAGTATGTGAATTACCCATAATACAGTCTGTCACGCTATGATGTGCAAGGACATTTATTTATCTACTGCTAGAGTACTCCTTATTAGCTGGTGCATTAACCCACATACACACATGGTTATTTATTTAATTTCATCTGCACAATTCGACTGTGTCAAGTAGCTGCCAGATAATTTCAAAACTGCTTTCCTATTAAATTATTAATGTAAATATGATAATTTATAAATTCTGGTTTTTTTTCATCTTTATATGCAACATGCTGAAGACTACTTGTCAAGAGATTACAAACTCAACAACTATTTTCTGGCATAATCCTACATTTAAGAATTTTTAAGTAGCTTTGTACTTTATTGGAGTCTCTCCTGAAACAGTGAATAAAGTCAGAGTCACTCATCATGTTTGCTTCATTACTAACTGATAAACCCGTGGCTTCAGATGATGCGATTCCATTTAATGAATTGCTGATGATCCCCATTGACTGCATCTGTATTGAAAACAGGACAAGAAGTACAACTCATAACCACATACCACAAATCTTTTAAATACTATTGCAGCAGTCAGCCAAGGCATCACTGTGTTGGGCTGTTTGACTCCAGACCTTTCACATACTTACTGAAAATACATGTAAAGCTTCTTAGAGAGGACAAAAAATTATTTCTACCTTAATAGTAGCTGTACAACATTTAAACTAACCTGAAATGATCTGATATAGTAGTAATGCAAGAATACTGGGGTATGACTCCAGTTGAGTTTAAGTAGAAGAACCCCTGTTTGGTAATCACTATTTCTTCTTGAAGTAATAAAATAATTCAATCTTGAGATTTTTTTAGCCATGTATTTTAATAAATTTTGTGAAAGGAAGCTTCAAACAAGTGCTATTTAGCCTGGTGAACTCTGAAGACTGTTAATCACTTCTCACAGTAGGAGATTTTTGAAAGAAGCAAGGTTAGGATTAGTGTCTTAAAGAAAAAAACAGCTGCAGAATATTGGAATGCACTTGCATTGCTTTGCTTAATTTTTTTAATTACATTCCTACCTCGTGATATGTTGATAGTACAGAGGTCAAGACTTCAAAGCCTTCCTTCTTACTTATTCCTTCAAAGGTGTTTTAGAAAAATAAAGTCAGGTAAATATACAAGAAGTATGTAGCTGCTTGCTTCAGTTGTAGATTGAGGCAAACAAAAGTAAAGTTTTGAGGCTGAAGACCTCTGAACTTTTAAGGCTATTTTAACCCAGAACCATGGCTGCACTTGGAAGATGGACTTCCCATTTGTAACTCAAGAGTTATCATAATCAGGGCTGTATTTTAGAGCAGGGTAAAATTCCTCCTATTCTAGTGATGAGCTGCTTGTCATTTTAAAACTTGTATTCCCCACATCTGCTCATAAAGCTCCAAGTTAATTTACTAGTTTAAGATACTAGTTTTGTTATTCACTTTCTAGTGAGACAGGCACCTTGGCAGTGTTGTGATTTCAGAGAATGGACACATAATACTAATTTGTTTAGCCTACAAACAAGTTTAGATATGAATGCACAAGAAACACAAAGAGAAGGGCATCTAGCTAGTAATGAGAAGACAGGAATGAAAGTAACAAAAAATTACATAAAATTGCTGCATGAAGTACTTCAGCAGACAGCAGAAGTACTTGAATTACTTAGAATGTGAACCCAAATAACACTGAAAACAATAATTAAGCATTTGTCATAGTCTGACCACATCTCCTCTACTAACCTAGAAAAGTAAACTCATTACTGGCTCATATGTGACATTGTAAATTACTCTAGTCTTTCTATTTGTGTCTTTCTTCATACATTTCATATTAATAAAATACTGCTCTACATATATGGACATACATAATATCATCTATGTATCTGCTAATCCATAAACGTAAGTCACATCCTTTGATTATTAAAAATTCCTGTATCTGTATCAAAGTCGAGCGCTGCTGGATCACAGCCTCTGTCAGAATTAAGGCTATAGTCCCAGTGGGAGCAGATATTGCACCCCTTGAAGTCACAATATATGACTGATATAAATAAAAGCTATACTGAAAATCTTGCCTTTTCAGTAACTTTTTCAACTCCAGTCTTTAGCTCATGTACCATATTGCTGATTTGCTTCGCTTTGCTCAGGCTGTCATAGGGCAGCTCCTGATGGTGTTCAATATGCTGGTTAAAGTGGGAAAGTGGTTCCTTCCAGGCTTGCAAAAGTTTCAGTATCAAGTGAGTTAGTTCTTCTCTCTTATAAATTAAAACAATAAAGAATCTCTGTTAGTTTGCAGAAGGTCATATGAATACTGTTA
Source organism: Ceyx melanurus (assembly GCA_024611195.1). Lineage (NCBI taxonomy): Eukaryota > Metazoa > Chordata > Aves > Coraciiformes > Alcedinidae > Ceyx > Ceyx melanurus. Next base: position 1,478 of record JANHGL010015254.1, on the reverse strand, counting down.
GACAATCTTGCTGTGAAATCTCAGCAAGATCAATATTTACATCTGCAATTCAGTATTTTTCAAATATTCAGAACTTAAGGCACACTCTGATTATTTGCTTATATATAAACAGCACCAAAAAGTTGTATTTGTTTTGTGTTCAGCTTTCTTAAGATTTCTAAGCTCAGTAATACCTAAAACTGTGAATGCAGCACTAGCAAAATGGTAGCATTCCTCTCAGATTTAATGTAAAAGTTTTCAGAAACTCCTAGATGTCTCACCTAGACATCGATTTTTTCTGGTAGGGAAGTGCACGTGTTTCCTCACACTTGCTATGGTTATAGCTCTGTCAGTTAGAGGTTGGCTGCAGGCACACTTCCCAGAAGGTGCCTGGTGGTCAGGATGGTTGCTTTTCCAAAAGAAACTCCGTGACAATAAGACCTCTCTTGCAATGTAAGTTCAGAAATAAGAGTGACTGGTTAAAACTTTCTAAAGCAGTCAAGTCCTCATTTCCCACTGAGCTTTTGAACCTCCTGGGAGAAGCTCCTCACTCCATCACAACCAAAGAGCAAAATGTTAACACTCGTCTCCGTCTGTCTCCTACTAGACACAAAAATTTCTTCTGCTGCTGTATTCACAACTTTACGAACTTTTTTTTTTTATTTATCTGTCTAAAGAAACTCTTTATGCTCTTCTCGAAACGAATAACGATTTTTTTTCTTTGCCGTTACATCTGTCGAAAACAATTTGTTGTTCTTTCCCCCTTACCTAACTACCGATTCAGAGATAATGACTGTTATTTCTTTCTCCTGATTGCTTTTTGTTCTTTTCAATACCAGTGATTAATTTGTCTGTCACCCACACAAGTTTCCAAGTTTCTGTTCCACAGAGACTGCCACAACAAAATCAAAGGGAGGGATGTCTGTCTGTCAGTCATTTGGATGAAATATTACTGCAATACCTCCGTTGTAACAAATAAATAGGATTTAAGAATATGGAACCATATACAGTTTTTTTTAACAGAACAATCTAATGATTCATACACAATAGCTCTGTGATGTGCACAAAACTTAACAGCTTCTTCAAACTGTTGATGAAGCATCGGAGGCATAAAAACCTCTCTGCCTATCTCCAGCACGACAGGGGTGGGGAGCCACGGCAGTATGATGATGTCTGAGACATTTGGGGGCTCTAATGGGACAAGGTGTATTTTCTCCTTTCTTCAGTGGGGAGAAAGGAAGCGGTGTGACTCGCGGTGTCCCCTTCCAGCCCTCCCAGCTTCGCAGGGACTGAGGTGACACTTGCCCGTCCCAACTCCTCCCGCCACCGCCATTGCCCCTTACCGGGATTTTTTGGGCGTATTCTTTGCCGTTGGGCGTGAGCATCCCAGACGTGTGGCACTTCCGAGCAGGATTCCCCAGTTCGTTGTCACGGGGAGGAAAGTGTTTCTCCTATGGAAGAAGAAATATAGACACCGAGAGCCCCCACCCCCGGCCCCG
>JANHGL010015253.1:93540-137222 GCA_024611195.1 Ceyx melanurus | reverse complement strand
GGGCTGCCGGGAAAAACCCCTTTTGGCCACAGCCGGTTTGTGATGCTCGGATTGACGTTTATTTCCTTTTTCTTGTCCTTTTTTTTTTTTTTTTTTTTTTTTTTTTCCCCTTCAGCTACTTGTGAATTTAATAAAAATGATGATCTGGGAAACGGTTTGTGTGTTTCTCACAGGAGTTTTCATTCTTAAGCAAGTTGGATTTAGGTCTAATAACAGGGCCCAGGAATAATAACAGGGTTGGCACTCGGTGGGGCGGTTCACAAACAACCTCCTAAGCAACCAGCCTGGCTGTAATTATTATTGCTTCAGCACTTGGGAAACTGAGGCACAATGTCAAGAGTCTTGTCCAAGGTTAGTGGTAGAGCTAGGAATAAAGTCCAGGGCTTCTTGTGTCCTGAGGACATCATGTGTCTCCTTCTCCGCAGCTGTGCTCACTCAACTTGACCGTGCCATGATTTTAGGAGAACTTGCAAGTTTGCAATGCTAACACCTGCCAAAGAGGTTGAGAGGGGCCAGCCCAGACCCTGCAGGGAAAGCCAGTCATTTCTAATGAAGACGAGAAGAATTTATTCTTCTGTTTTCCTTATTTGCCTTTGTTTGGCTGCTGCAGCTCCCAAGAAAGGGGCCCATTGACAGGCGAGATGGGCTTTCCAGCTGGGGCTCCTGTTCACGTTTCTCCTCCATGTGCATCTCTCTCCATCCCAGAGGAGCAGGGGAGTGATGTAGCACTGCTCTGGGACTGCTCTCCCTGGCTTTGAGACCAGCAGCTCCAGCTTTGCTCAGGACTGGGTGTGTGAGAGCATCGCTCAGAGCAGCTAAACAGGCACCAGGCAAAACACATCCACCTTGCAAATTTGTATTTGCCTCCTCTTACTAGCAGGGGCTGTTGGACTTGGGAAGCAAATCCTCCTACAGGTGTTATGCACAGTCTCAAAGGGATTTAAAGCCTGAATTTCTGAGCTGTAAAGGAGACCGGGAACATATGTCCTTGCCCGTGGGAGCTGGGTGGGTAGCAGTTAGCTGATGTAAGCTGGGCAGATAGGAGTGTAAGGGTCCATAGAAAAAGCTCATTAAAGAGCCCTTTGGGAAACCATTTCAGGGTAGAAATTACTGTTTGATGAGCAGGAGAGGAAAGAGAGAGAGTGTGTGAATAAAATCCCTTTCAGTTTTGTTGATTCAGGTTTTATATGGGACCCTGGGACTTTAAATACTAGCTCAGGAGGCTTTGCAACTAGCTAGCTTTGATATGAGCCATGGAAAGACCTGCTCTTTTGTTATTTATTCTGGAGCTTGCCTGAAAGACAATTCAAAAGCAATCAGCAGCTGCTGTGACAGCAGCAACATGTTGCTATGGAATTAAACGCGATGTAAAATACAAAGGTTTCTTGGTTAGCAGCAACAAAGTAAAAGGGGAGCAGGAGATGGAAACGGATATAACAGTCTGACTAAAGCTACAGCCAGAGTGGGTCTGGGTTTTAACTGGGAGGTACAGGGGAAGAAATGTAAACGTGATTTGTTTTGCTTTTCTAAAAGAGCTTTTCTGCCATCTCAGCAGGTCAAGCTCAGCTTTGTCTGGGAGTGAGCGCTTAGAAAAGAGTCCTGTCTGCTGGCTTTACAGGGGCTGTATGTTCCCAGGCTCCTGGGAAACATGCTCACATGCTATAGCCAACCCTCACCCGAGGGTGTCGGGAGCTCAGACATCTTCCTCACAAAGTGGCCAAGAGACTGGCATCAAGATCCCCCAGAGGAGCAGGGTCTTGCAAGGATCTGGCCCTTGCTCAGACCCAGGCATGGCAGCAAAGTGCTACCATCAGACACAGGCCACCAAAGGGTGACTTGTTCCACACCTACCTCCTGCCTTGTTTTTCAGGGGCCTGGTCCCACAGGAGAGCCTGGACAGGACTCAGCTCCTTTCAGCCCACCTGCTTGCCCAGTCGGGAGCTTCCCTGTGGGTTCTCTCCATCTTGGATCCCCAGCTCTGTAATGGAGTGCTCCTCACTCTTCAAAAAGCCTTTGGGAGGAGAGACCAAGGAGATGTTCAGAGATGGGAACAGGCAGGCAGCTAGTGGGACCAGACCCTCCCCATACCCAGGTCTCAGGATCTCCATCCACAGGGACAGACTGTGCTGAACCTCCCTAGCTGCAAAAGGCTGATACTCTTATGTCTTATTTAAATGAAACTCACAGTGCTTTATTGGTTTTAAAATATGCACTTTCCCAGCCTGACCCCAGCTGCCCTTGAAATAATACTATTGTGCAGTGAAGCCCTATGGGGAATTATCATCTGATCTCACTCTCCCTTTGTCACTAGAGTCTATTAAAAGCAGAGTAGCTGGTGATTTAATACCTCCGGTGTCTGAGGAAGCCCTATATTCATCCAGAGGCTGGTTCTGGCATTTTAGACATATAATTGGGAGTGGCAGTGTTTTTTTCCAGCCATCCAACATGCTTTCAAATTCATCCATGTCTACACAGAGTTGTGTCCTTGGCTTGTCATCTTCTGCACATTAATTAATGCCCTAGTATTGCATATTCTCCCAGCAACACTCCCCTGTCAATTTGCTTTCCTATTCCCATCTCACCTTCTCCCTTGGGATAAACCAAACACGTTTTTAGACTCTGAAGAGTGACCAGGCCACAAACTGCCAGCCCAGAAAACAGTGCTCACGAATGAAGTTAAGCTTCCAAGAGCAGGAGAAACCACTGCCCTCATCTCCCAACCAACTGGAAATAGAAAATGGACCCAATCTCTCCTGCTTCAGTGCAGGGCAGGAGCCTGATGTTCTCCATGTACAGGCAGCAGGAGGGTGGAGCCTGCAGCAAGGCCTCCTGGTGGGAGTAAATAGCAGAGGCTGAGCTCATTTATTCTTCCTTCCTTACAATCTCCCTTTTCTTTACATTTCACCACCTCCTTATTCAACGTCATCGGCTGTGGCACAAAAGCACCAACCGCGTTTGCAGCAGCGTGACCTACTTAATCGCGCCGTCCTGACTTCCTCACCCACACGGGGAGCTCAGAGCCCACCCAAGCCATTCAGTGTTTCTCAGCTGAATAACCGATCCAACGAGGTGGAAGAAGGCCTGGCTTTTATGCTGTCAGCGCCTGGACATCTCACTTCCCTCTCCCCAGCACACAGGGCACCGCTGATGGCCGTGTCCCGCAGGCGTCGGGGACAAGGACCCCTCTGTGCTTGTGTGTGAAGATGGGGGAAGGGTTCAAGAGCACTGATCCTGGCTACCCAACATGTCCTTTCATTCCTCCTGACAGCCCCCAGGGACCATGGAGCTCTGCAATAGAATTATTTGTGGGGGCTTTTTTTGTAGTCTGGCTCTCTTGGGAAGCCCTCCCTTCCCAGCTGAGGCTGGAGGAATGACCCAGGGCCACGCCAGGACAGCAGTACTTGTATTTGTTAAAAAGCTGCTGGCACTTTCATCCAGAATGTGATTTCATAACTGATAGAAAATCCCATCTCTGTCCCAGCATCCCACCTAACCCCAGTCCTGCGGCTCCATCCAGAGAAAACATTACAATTCTGCCCTTTGCTGCTCCTCCTTCTCTCTTTTTTTACACCCCAGCTGGGATCCTTCTCACTACAGTTCCCAGCACGTAGCTAGGACACTGTCTCTGCTCCATCCTGGGGGATATCTGTGTGTTCAAAGGAATGAGTAGAAACCAAGCAAGGAGGAAAACAAAGGGCCACCAGGAAAAGCCCTTTGGGTTTCCATCTTCCCTGTCTGGGTAGGATGGACAGACACCCCTCACCCTGCTGAGTCCAGCAGCACCGGGACCCACAGCACGCTGCCGCTTGGATCTCTGGCAGGTGCAGGGAGGTGGGGAAAGCCCCATTACTCCATTTCTGGGTCAGTGTCTGGAGGAGTTATAGACACAAACAGGAGCTGCTTCCCTCCTACGGCTGCTCCTCTGCACCCAGCCAAGCGCCCGGCACGTCCCGGCCCCCTCTTCTGCCCACGCTGCCACCCCGCCGGGTTTACGGCCGGTCTAAGGCTTCCCGCAGAGCTCTGCTAATGACTCATCACTCCTGCTTGGCTCTAATTAGGCTCAAGGAAAAGATGCAGCCGGTGAGAAGCAGCTCTTTGGTGAAAGGGGAAAGAAAGAACGTCTGGAGATGCTGAGAGCAGGAGGAAGAGACGCCGGGCTGCGGGGAGAGGTCAGGGGGATCGGGAACTGCCGGCTGAACTGCATCTGTGTAAGGGACAGGCTGTAAAGAAAGGAGAGAACAAAGGGACATAAACAAGCCCCTCCTGTGACCTTCCTGGGGTTCAGCCCTGCCCTGCTGAGGAGCAGGAAACAAACGTGGGCTCTATCCCACTGGGGATGCCTCCTGAGGTGCTGAGATGTTTTCCTGCCAAGAGCCAAGGTTGCTATTTATAGACCCGTTGTGCAAGTTACTGATGTGCAGAAGGGGCCCCAGAACACAGGAGAGAGGGGCAGGGCTGTGCAGGCAGCAGGGCTGGGGGAGCAGGTCCTGAACTTGCAGCATCCTCCCCTGAGCTACCCTGGGATGGAGGCAGGAGAGCAGGCTCTGCAGCACAGGGGTATTCCAAGAGGTGTGAAGATAACAGGGGGATCACACAAGAGACACCCACCATGTCTGCCCACCCCTGGGAGGGCTGGGGGTGCTCACTTGTACAAGCTCCCATATCAGCTGCTACTGTCAAATATTATTTTCTCCTTAATTTAACATGTTGCAACCCCAAACAGATCAACCACTCACAGTGTTTACCATCCCTCCAACTAATTAACAAAACCCAGGTGCCTTTTATGGCAGAGGGAAGTCACTCCTTTACCATTCACCTTGTATCTGATCACAAGACATCTCACTCACTCACTGAACTAATTAAGGTTTTGCCTTTACTTCTCTTAATAAAACCTCCATGAATAAACAGCCTGTCTGTGGGCCCCTGCCCAGCTCACACCTGTGTCCTTCCAGGCCTCCAGTTTCTCACCCTGGAGCCACCAGAGCGATGCCAATAATGCAAATGTTCGAAGGGTCACTAAACTGTAATTCCAAAGAGCTGCTTCTGTGCCTCTCAGTGCACCTTTTGTACTCCCAACCAAGTGTGAACATCCTTTCTAAGCCCTTTTAGGTGAAGGTGTCATTGAAAATCCAACCACATCCAGATGACCCACCACATGGCCCCACTGAGGTCTTTTGCTCTAACCTTGGTTGCTTAGGAAAAGCCAGGGCTAGGCAAGAAACCCAGGATGCTCAGGAACACATCATTACTGCAAAATAATCAGCCCATGTGGTTTGGGAGAACATCCATCTCACCTCAGCCATGCTGTAATGGCTCAGAGATGTGTCACCAGTAAATAAGCTCCTTCTCCTGCCACGACCAGTGCCTGCTCTATCTCAGCAGCCTGGTGAACCAGTGCTGCCAGCAGCAGCCATCACTTCACTGCAGCACCGCAAAGGCTCGGGGTACCCCAGCAGGGCTTCTGTTGGGCACCCAGGCTGCAGGGCCAAGAGGGGCCACAGGAAAACCTGCTCTCCAAACACCACAGACCGGAGCTGACGGTTCGGCAAAGGCTTTGATCCGCTTTGGCAAACAGGTGAGCTGGGAGAAATGGGAACACAAATAAAAGGAGGGCTGCTGAGCAGCCGTGGAGATAAACGAGCTCTTTCATCCCCTGCCTCGCACCCAGGGAGCTGCCCGGCTCAGAGCCAGTGCTGCGTGACAGGGCGTGGGTCTGAGTTCATTGGCACCATCCAGCTTTCTGGAACAGAATGTACCCCACGGACGTGAGGAGGGGGGAACACACGCAGTGCAGTGCAGGCTCCCAGGGCACTGGAGGGCAGGGTGGCAATTCCTAGTGTTAACAAACAACCCAACACCGCCAAGCAGTGTTCAGGTCAATGACCTGAAAGCTTTCACATGTCTGATTCTCCTCAAGTGTCCCCTCTCCCTCCCTAGCTCACCTCTGAAGATGACATAAAGGATGGAAATGAAGCGATTCCTCTGCTCAAAACTGATAGGCAGAGGGTGAAGGCTGAAGGTCTCTCTCCTCCTTCTGCCTGCAGAGAGGATGCTTGACTACCATGCAGGATTTGGGGTACAGGAGCAGCTGTTACTGCTTTTACAGGTTAAAGAAAATGCTGGGGAGAAACTCCAGCCACTGTGGTCCTGTGTGGGCTCCTCATCCTGCTACGGAGCTTCGGCTCTGTAGTTCTGGCATCCTCTTCTGCCTGGCCTGATGCCTGCAGGCACTGGGAAAACCAAAGGGGACAAAGAAATGGGTAAAGCACATCTCGTGTTCAGACACATCCCCTTCTCTCCCCATCCCAGTGTTGGGACAGAACCCCGAGACCTCTCAGCCAAATGGGATAAACCCCCCGTGCCTGGCAGTTGCTGAAGGTGCTCAGCAGGGTACAGAAGCTCCAAGACACCACATGCTGCCACCACACTGCCATTCATCCCAGCTTACCCATCTGAAGTGGCCGTGACACTTCCTCCTCTTGTCAAAAGATGAAAAGCCTGGGGTGTGTGTGGAGGAGAAAACCCAAGGAGCTGAGTTTCATTATGGCCATTTGCCCTTCAGCAAAAGGCAAATCTTGTAAGAGAAGGAAAATAAAGAGTCCAATGGGTGCAGACTGGAATCCAGATGATAAAGCAGTGCAAACACGGGATTACAGGTTAGGGTTACGTCTGTTCTTTCAGCCTCGGTGCAACAGAGTCAACAGCAGAAATACCAAAAAGTAGAGAAATAAATTGGGCAGAAAACTCAGACTTTTATTTAGAGGAAAAATGACTCGGGAAAAATGACTTTACAAGAGGTTGATGCTGATAACTAAAAAGATAGATAAATAAAAGCTTGTTACAAAACCTAATGGTTTCTGGCAAGTTACAGAAAAACTGAAGAATTTTACAGTCAACAACCTGCTCACTTTTTACATAATTACAACTTAAAATACAGCAATTAGGTTTTACCCTCTTTAAAAAAAACAACAAACAAACAAAAATAATTCCCCATTTTAAAAACTTTTTTAACGGGTTCAACATGAAAATGCAAAGCATTATTTATTTCTTTATTTCAAGAAACAAACCAAAAGCAGAGGTATATCAAGTCATTGTAATACACCTCCTCAACGCTCTGGGAATTACTCAAGTGCACTCCATATTAGTACAAAATAAACACCAGGCTAAACTTTAACCATAGGCGAACTGAACTGGACAGAGACGCTTGGGGATTGGTTGTTTTTTTTTTGAGTCAAGTGTTTAATATCAATAAAGAAAACAGTAAAATACTTCAGAGCATGGAAAGGATGGATATCTATAGACAGCTTAAATACATACAAAGCTTATAGCTGTATGCAAAGCAGTGAATGTTATCCTGTTCCCCCCTCCCCCCCAAGCAATGGAAGCTGAATATATCTGGGCAAAGCATCAGTGTCAGTGAAATGAGTGTGGAAAGAAAGGGCACAGAGCCCTGAAAGGCAGGTGGGAAGGGAGCTGGTGTTACACTTCCCACCGTGGAAGAGCACGAGTGGACAAAATGAAGCCAGTTCAGCTCGCCTATCTTTAAAACTTAGCTGCATCACTGGATCAAGAATCATTTGTTGCTGCCCCTTCTGACAATGAACCAAGACTTATGAGCAGCAGGAGACCTTTTTTTTTCATCTAAAGGGGGCCTTAAATTACTTTAAATTCCCAAACCTGGCCAGCAGGCAGAATTATTTCCAGAGTTCTGGTTAACAAGGAATGTTTTGTGGGATTTTAGCAGGTACTCTCTTGTGCCCCCTGCCCAGTCCTCCCTTGAGCTGTGCCACAGATATCCTAGACAGCTTCCTTGGGATTTGGCACCTGATGAACCTCGTTTTACTTGGTGGCATTTGGAAGGACTGGGTGTTTCAGCAACAGCTTCAAGATATCTTAGTGCCTCAAGGAAGGTGCAAAGATCATCAGACTCTGTGGATGCTGCTCTTGCTTTTGAATGGCAGTACAAATCTCCATAAGCCAATGGAATTACTGGGCTGCTCAGCAGTGGTCAAACTTCCAAGAGTGAAGAGTCCACCCTTAGTGGTGGTGAGAGCTCCTGCCCCAGGGATGGGGACAGTAAATAACTTAGTGCATGGAAAGGGCCTCACTTCACTTTTTTGAACCTTCCCAACTCCTTTTCTTTGGGTTCCTCCAAGGAAAAGGAGGTGGTAGGCAAACCACTGTCAGGACTGCTTCCCTACCTGCAGCAGTCCCTGCTGTGAGGAAGGTGATGGTGACACCAGCATGAGCTCTCCTGAGGGATATACCTGAGCCATCAGAAGCCAGTTCCTCTGGTCCAGCCACACACCCTGTCTGCAGTGGGACTGTAGTCAAAGCCACACCCACTCTGGTCTAAAAATAGAACTCCCCTGGCCCTTCCTCCGATCCTTGGGTAAAGCCAAACCAGGAACATGCCTACTTGCTACTTAGATTTTGATGGGGATGCAGAGGAGGGAGCAGTGGCAAAGCTGATTGTCTCCATGTAACCAAAATAAAAAGGGACAAGATTTGTTCCATTTAAAGTGCTTCGTGGCAGCAAACTGACATCAAGTTCCACGTTGAGATGCTCACTTCATAAAAGAAGCTAAGGCCAACCCCACACACCTCCATCGAGTCTCACACTGTTTGCTGCAGCTACCCATTTGCAGGGTATTCTGGCAGCCCCTGCTAATACTAACCACTTCTGTACTTCACCTGACCCCGTGCTCCCACCTCCCTGGTCACTGAAACCCCTTCTATTGGGCAGTGATAAAGATCAGGCAAAGAAAAGCCCAAGAGAAGAAAGTCTGATTGTTCCCCTCCATAAAACACTAGCACGACAGCTCTGAGAGCCCTTGCAGAATCTTCTCCCTCCAACAACATGGGCTTTGCACAGACATCTTTAACCCTGCTCTGTCCCCTAGGAACCCCAATGCAAAACAGGGTGGTTTGGGTGCTCCAAATGGCATCAAGGGACCAGCTCTGGCAGCCAGATAAAGCATCAGGCTGGGCTGAAGAACTAACATGCTTTCAACAATTGCAGGATGGATGCCAGGCATGGAACTGGAGCAAATACAATTTGAAGGCCAGAAAGAAGAAAGGTTTTGATGCTGTAAAGTTGGGACCATACTCTAGCAGACAACCTTAGGCAACCTGCACGGATCAGACTCTGAGAACCTATGCCAAGCCTTTCTAAAGAAAACCTGAGATGGGAAAAGTAAAATACTAAAGTGATAAAAACAAGCCCTTGGCTTCCTTGAGGTGAAAGAAGGAGGAAGCAGCGTGGGAGGAACGGCTCCATTCCAGAAAAGTGAATCACAGAGTAAGACACATCCTCCAGGGACAAAGGTCTATCCACCAGAACTTAAGACACAGCTTTGATATGCAGTATTTCTGGTCAGGGTATTTCTGACTCAGGCTCATGGTTTCTTTGACAAGGAACCACAGGGACTGTTGGAGATCACTTAGCAAATATTATTTTCACTTTGGGTGCTGTTTTGATCTGTGCAGGTCAGATGAGACAGCCAAGCCAGGCAGAGACTGCCTGGGTCATGTGTCTCCCTGTCTCATGTGTTTTTCTTATGAAAAACCAGCACATACCTTCTCCTGCTCCTTTCAAGGTTCAGGAGAAGAGCTGTCTGGATCTCCCCAGACAAGTGACTGGACCCTCAGGTCACTGCAAATTACAGAATCACAGAATGTTAGGGGTTGAAAGGGACCCAGAAGATCATCTAGTCCAACCCCCCTGCCAGAGCAGGATCACCTAGACCAGGTCACCCAGGAAATCACTCAGTGTTTTGTTTATTCCTTTGCCCTCCTAGAGGTATGAGAAAACCCAAACAAAATATTTAAACAAAGAAACTAACTAATAGGAAGAATCTCGTTTGCAGTTACTGCTGCTTTTTTCCAGCCTTTTTTTGACCCAAAGATGCTCTGTCTTAAGGAAAGCTCTCAGCTGAAACTGTGTAACTGGGCATGGCATGGGCTGCTAAGCAGCACTGCCCAAACCCTGGTTTTGTAGGAACCAGAGACATAAGAACATTTGGTTTACCAATCTCTTGGTAACAAAACAAAAATAATTAAAAAAGGGGAGGTGGAACAAAACAACAAATGATTCCTCAAGCCCCCAAACAGAAACAAAATAAGAAGTTAAAAAAAATAAAATTAAAAAATAAACCCAAGTAAACTTCTTTAAAAAAAATCCTCTTTCAAATAAACAGAAAGATAAATATTTTTTGCAAGCCCTGCTTGCAATTAAAAAAAAAAGCACCAAATAATATTAAAAAAGGCAAAATAAAAATAATTCTCAAACTTTTTCCTCTCTTCTTTTTTTTTTCTTTCTCCTTTCTTTTGTGTCTTAATTGTTTAGAGAGCTTCAATAGCAAGCAGGCTTAGGATTCCTGCACTGGCCAAGACAGACCAGTCTAAGCATCCACCTCACCATCAACGCTGTCCACACTCATCAGCACTGAACTCTGGATCTGCTGGGGGTCACTAGCTCATGAGAAGCCAGAGAGCACACTGAAAACAAACAATAGTGCAAGAAGTAAAATGTTGGGCTTGTTTGTTTAGTTTTAAAAGAATAAAAACTATCAGGAAAGGAAATTCACTTGACATCTTCAAATACTGAGCAAAGCTTTGAGCTATTCTGAAGCTGATGGTGTCTTGTAACCATGTACAAATCCACTCAGGCAATTCCCTGAGAGGCTTTGGAAGAACAATAATTTTGGAAAAAAAGTTTGGCTCTCTGCATTTCTCTTCCCCCACTGAACACGTTCCTGTATCCAACAGCTGGACAAACACCTCACAGCCAGCACAGCCAAAGCCACCCCCAGCCCTTCCCCTGCTGCTTTAACACACAGACACTTTCCCTCTAGAGCTCACTGAGATGGGAATTTACCTGCCATGCTGGACCTGGGGACCTGTCCACAGTGTTTTTGTCCATGAGGATGCACCATCTCCCCAGAAATGGCTGGAAATGCATGGTACTGTATAGGCATAGCCTATAAGCCAGGTCTTTGGAGTTAGCTCTGCTCACAGCACTAGGTGAGCTGTCTCACTGAAGTGCCCTGGAATTGCTGTTCTCATTCTGCCTTAGAAAGGAGCAAGGGAAGCTGACAAAATCCAGACAAACAGAAGCCCAAAGGTATTGGAAAAAGCAAGGGAAGAAAAATACAAAGGCCCCTAAAAGCAGATATCGGCCATCTCTCCAGTCAGTAAGTCACCAGGCTTGTAATGAAAGGATGTCAAATGCAACTGGAGAAATATATTCTGGAAAAAAAAAATACATCTACTTAGGAGTGATCTGGAGCTCAAAGAGACTGCATTAAAAAGTGTTGCTTAGAGTTGTTCCCACTTGAAGACTGTCTGCTTTTGCTCCCTGGGGTTGCCTTGCAAGCCTACCAAATTCCTCTGCATTGTTTTATATATACCCAAAGATGATGAAAACAGTTCGATGGTTAAACCCTCTGCCCCATAAAAATATTTTGGAATTACTTGAAATTTTATTTGTCCCCCTGTGAATTTTTGTTTTGGATGCTGTCACTGCTCCCTGGTGGAAGGTACTTTTCAGAAACCAAGCAGCCCCTGTAACCATGAGCACAGAAGGGGCGTGGGAGTTGTTGTTGTACAACTGGAGCAGTACAGGCAGGAGATCAAATATCTACACACTCCTGAAATTCATCAGGTATCCCCCATCCCCACGGGCTGAGCCAAGCTTGGCTGTACAGGCTATAAGCATATCCCAGTGGATACATCCATCCATATCTGTACAGATACAGTCTGTCTATAGATGCCAGTGTGTATGCACCATCTGCAGAGTCCCAATCTTTTGCTAAATGCTTGCTTTTGGTTCGGTTCCCCAGAAAAGGGGAATTTGAAGGCACAGACCCCTTAAGGCTATGTTCTCTCATCCTTAGCAGGAAGAGGAGGCAGGAAAGGTCCATCCCAATCCATTTAACCCAAGGTGTGCACAGAGACAGCACGAGGTGCTGCGCAGGCAGCCTCTGCTGGAGAGCTCACGCAAAACCATGGGAGAGAGGCTCCTTCCCACCACTGAACAGACTTCATAACATGTTTATTGAAAACCTCCAGATGCTTGTCAGGTGCAGGCACCAGCCACGAGCTGTGGAGTGGGCAGGGAGATGTCCACTGGACCAACGGAACCATCCGTGCTCAACAGAAGATCTCCTCACCCTCTGGAGGTGCTTCTGACGAGTGAGAATCTGCAGCACAAAAACAACAGGGTGGGAATCACTATGGGAATGCAGGAATACAGGAGGGAGAGAGAACTCCATGCATCTGGAAACCCTGCTGTCTGCCCAACCCACAGAGCACCTTAAAAGATATCCAGTTCCCTATCATGAATTTACATCTTGCAATCACTGAACCTTCCTGTGCACACACTGTAAATCATCAGTGAGTTAATATGGATAAGCTGGTCATCTGAGGGCATGAGATGAAATTCCATGTGGATCAGGGAACTGAGGTGCAGAACTGAGTCTTAAGGGGATGCAAAACTACCAGAGAGGACAAAAAGGTGGAGGACACCAGAAGGGTTGCAGGTATCATTCCTGAACTACAGCAGTTAAAGCAGACAGCAATGCCACAGGGGCTGCAACAGCCAGGAGCATCCCAGCTCCTGAAAGCACACAGACTGAAGCAGGACATGTTCCTCCTCAAAGCAGAGTAAGGGAAAAATAAAGGGAGAATCTAGCTGGTGAAGGCTGCTCAAGATCACATAGCAGAGGGGAAGGGAAGAAGCAGGGAGTAGAGTGTGTCCCTCTGACAATCCCAGGGTCTCAGAAGAGGCAGAAAAGCCCACAGAAGGTCACTTGAAGTTGACAGTCCAGTCATTACAGCTGATCTTCTTCATCCACATACTACCACATCCAACTTCCAAGGTTGGATTTCATGCCTTCCAGAAGTTTGCTGGCTGGAGGGAAAAGCCAGCTCACTGACCCTGAAAACAAACCTATGACCACCCCTGACACTCACCAGACTGTTGAGAGCGATGTCCCCTGCCCTTTTTCTTCTTTTCCTTCTTCTCCTTTGGTTTGGCTAAACTGAAGAGGCGAGTTGGCATCTGGGGTTGTTCCTCAGCTGCCTTGTTAGTCTGGTTTGTTGTGCTAAGCAAATGGAAAGTGCTTTTCTCTTTGTGTGTCCTTGAAAGACTGTTCCTTTTGGGGGAGACAGACAGTTCTGCATCAAAGTGCCCTTGTTTGGGAAGGGAAGGGCTCTTCTGCTTGGAGGAGTCATCAACACTGGGCTGGGAAGGGACTCTTCCAAGTTTCTCATGTAGATTTGAAACCTATAAAGGAAAGGAAAAGTGTTTCACTGGGTCATGAAAGAGGATGGCAGAGAACCTAGATTGGAAAAGTATGTCCCAGACCACTCATAAAGACAAAGGTTGTTCTCGTGAACATCCAACCTATTGACCAGCTAAAGTGTGGTCCCCACCCAGGCAAAGCACTGGGAGAAGCAGCCCTCTCTGGTACAGACAAAGAGAGGAGGCATGTGAAGAGGAACGCTCTGGTATCTTCTGCTCCTACACATACTGTGCTGTGTGTCAACAAGCCAAGGGCAAATATTCTCTAAGATCTCGATACCAAGACTCACCCTGCCTCGTTTGTGCACACAGAGGGTGGCAGAGGGCCAAGGAGGAGCGTGCCTCCTCGGGAGGGAACTCCAGCACGCAGCTCTGGAGCGGCATGTGTCAAAGGAAGCTTTCCCAAGCAAAAGATGAAAGCAGAAACATTTTTCCTGATTTTTTTTTTCCCCCCCCTAACGGCTGTCTCAGGATGTAATTGAGCTCACACATTCAAAGGGAAGATCAAAACAACAGCTCAACAACGCCTCACCGAACCCTCTATTAATAGCTCTGAAATGTCAGCAAGGGACCTGCCTTACAAAGGTGCTTCCTTCTCCTCAACCCCCAGGCCTCACAGCTATTTTACCTCAGCCTCTCCCATAGCGTCTGTGCCCCTCGCATGTCTGTGTGTGCTCCATGCTGGAACAGCTTCACTGTTGTGCTCAGAAGACTTCTGGCCTCATCAGTAATTGAGGTGGGAAGGAGCAAGCCCTTCTCTGATTTGCTTTTCAGAGCTCACTGCTGAGCTCCGCAATTCAGGCACCCAAAATCATTTCCATTCTGCAATCCAACATTTATCAACTGGCTTTGCCACTGCTCTAAGCATAGCACATTCAGAATTGGTGAGTTACAAACAGCAAACGGTTAACAGCAGGTTTAAGGGTCAAATTCAGCCCATGTTTTGCCAATGGATGTTTGCTCTCCTCAGCCAGACTGCTGCACAGTTATAAAAGAATAAAATCCAGCTTACTAAAAAATGCAGGATCACACAGAAAAGTGGGGGTTTTTCTTTCTGGTTGTGGGCAGCCAGAAGGCTCTTGCAGCAAAGCTGGGAACCTTTGCTCACTGAGCCATGACTAGAGCACAGGTGCCCAGTCTCTTTAGGACAGAGACAAAGCCATGTCTTTGCTAGATACTGAGAACACCTTTGGAGACAGATGTAAGTGCACAAACAGCCTTCCCTGGCAGTTACCAGCCTTGCAACTGGCTTTCCTGACAGCTGGTGGATGCAAGTAACCCACAGTGCTCAGGCTGTTTCTGAGAAGGATGCATCATCTCCCTGATTGCCCCTCAGAGCTCAGCCCCTGTGGGGTGAAGACCAGTGTCAAAGGCAGTATCAAGCTCCTGGCATTGCCAAGGGCATCTTCTCTGCGAGGCAGCCACCCCTGTCCACCAACACACGGCACAGGGCAGGCAGAGCTCAGGCTGGTGTAAGCACCTACTGCTCAGGGCTGGCCAGGCCTCACTCTATCGCTGCTGGCACGCAGCTGGCCCAGGAACTGTCCAGGAGCTCCCTGCAGGGCATGGCTTGCCCAGCAGCCCAGCCACTGGCATCATTTACCTGGTTGTGGTCGGGCTCCTGCCGCATTTGAGCTAATCGCTCCACATCCTGCTTGAACTGCACCTTCTCCCTCTCCAGCTGCTTCTGCGCCGCGCGAAGCCTCTCCAGGTCGAGCTGGTAGGCAGCCTTCTTCACCTGCAGCTCTTCTTGCTCCCGCTCCAGATCCTGCCGCCCTCTCTGCACCTGCTCCTCTCGCTGGGCCACCTGGGCCTCCTGCTCCGCCAGCTCCTTCTCCCGGACTTCCCATTCCTTCTCTCTCCGCCGCCTCTCCTCCTGGTGCTGCGCCTGCTGCTTCTTCAGGTTGGCCAGCTCCTGGCGCTGCTTCTCCAGGTTGCGCTGCTTCTCCTGCTCCAGCAGCGAGGTCGGGCGGAAGAAGCTTCGGGTCAGAGCCCTCTCGCTCAGAGCCAGCTTCTGGTCCTCGATGTAGGTGTCCTGCTGCAGCACAACCCCCTAAGAGAGAGGGGACAGAAATCCCTGCAGCAGCTTCTCCACAGACAGAGGCCCCATCCCTGAAAAACTCAGGGTGCTGTAACAATCCTTTTCTTCTCCCACCGCGCAGCTCAGCACTGCTGCATTAGGGCTGGGCTATCAGAGGGTGCTGGCAGAGCACCTCCCCCAGAAGCTTCCCAAATTCATGAGAGTACCAGTTCACCTGGGCAGCAGCTCATTCCTATGACCTGTTGGCACACTGCCCGACAGCCAATCCATGGAGTATTCAGCTAGGCAAAGGGGAAGGGGAGTTGGGGGGGTGAGGTGGCTGTTACTGGCTGGTGGGATGTGCAGCGTGGCTGAGCAGCATGCAGAAGCAGGATGAACAGCTAAGCCTACCTGCAAAGCACTGAGCAGCTTATGGAGACTGGTAATGGTTTGGAGGACCTGCTGCGAGAAAACAAAAGCACTGCTGTTAGATCTCACTGGGTGTCAGGGTATGTGCAGTGCACCCTCCTTTTCCACTGTGACCCACCGGTGGGGCTGACAAGCTGCATGGCCAACCCTCTACAGCTTTGGCTTTTTTACTCTCTATTTGCAATGACTGTGTCATCCCCCAATACACAAATACATCCCTTGGACATCTCCCAGAGGTGCCTGGCATCACCTTCCTCACTCTCCTAGCCATCAGGGCAGCAGGGAAGGAAACATCTGCAGAAGCAACAACCGGCACACGCCTCATGGGAACTCCCAGGTTGTCTCTGCAAAGCATTTCCCAGAGCAGCAGCTTGCTCAAGAACAAGCAGAGTAATTGGGAAGAATCAGTAGTTCACTTAAAAATGTCAGAGAAAGAACTTTAAGGCTTGAAAAAAAGAAGAAATCTTGAACATGGACTATTTGTACTCTTGCACCCCCAGCTGACCCATAAAGTGCCACTGTCATGACACAGCAAAGCTGCAATACAGCAGGCACACAAGTACCGCAGGTGTATTCATGGAGGCCCTCTGAAAATATAGGTAAATGCAAACACATCTTGCATCAATATAGAGCAAGTTACTTTGGAGTGATGCCCTATCCCTAAATCTATTTTTAGCCTAGCTAAAAATTTCTCTGAATCTCTCGTATTCTACAATTCCTTTTAAGAAGGGGAAAAACCACTGCGGAATTTGCAAGAGCAGTGCAATAGCCAGTATTAAGAGAAATGCTTCTCATTCCCCCATTACTGCTAATTGGGAGTTATGAATGTGTATCAAAGGGAGAATAGAAATCTAATTGCCCCAATTCACTGCACCTGCAACATAAAATTAAACTCCCTCTGTCTGCAGATGCACAATAAATACAGCCCTGTGCATCCTGGTGGTAATTAACCCTTGCTGCCTATAATCAGCATATATCATCCTGCTGGCAAGCAGATGACAATCAGCAAATTCCCTGTCTGAACATCCAAGGTTAAACAAATAAATGACACAGTGGGTTCAGCTTAATGTATTTAAAAGTCTACATGTACTTCAGCAAATGAAATGTATTTGCTTCTACATTATCACCTACTGAGACAAATTCACTTGCCACTTAAAGGAAGGAAATGGCTGAGCAATGGAATCAATTCTTACCTCGTTATTCCTTTTCAACATGAACATCAGATTAGCATTTCCACCCTATGAAAAGATCACAGATTTAATACGAGGACAAATGAGAAACCACAACAAGTGTGTACTGAAGCCAAACTAATGACAGATCCATTAACCTCCCCCCCCGCCCTCCATCTTCCATTCTGGGAGAATTCACACGTGTTTTTCAGGCAAGTTAAAATCAAATCAAATCAAATGTTAATTAGGTATCATTCTTTAGCTACATGATGGATCCATCCAGAGCAAGAATAGGTGCAAGGTTATAGTTGACCTTATCATTTCAATAATGCTGCATAATTAAACACACACTTTAGCTGCTCTGCAGACAGATGGCAGATAACCTGTGCCACAGAGGAATACAACTGATTTGCAATGGTTTTCCCAAGTCAGGATTTCAGCTCCAGAAGTGTTTTTGGCTGCATGCTTCTAATTTTGTTTTATTTCTAACTTATTAGGATACATCCAATTGCCAAGAAATTCAGGCATTTTTTTAAGACTAGAATTGTCACTCTTGAAATCTGAACTGAGTGGCAGCAGAGAGATAAACCAAGAGATACCTTCTTTAAAATGCTGTCTGACTCCGTTCTCCGAAGGTCCTGAGCATCGTCGCCTTCATCTTTTGCTCCACCTACAGGAAGGAGCCAGCATTGACATTGGTTATTCAACACTAGAAGGCACAGATGAACTTGCTAGGGTCTGAGAAATTTAATACAGGAAACTCAGATGTTTCACAAAAGGGGACACAGAGCTTTTGACACTTCAGCTAAATGCATTTGGCCTTTACGTAGACAGAACCCTTCAGCACCCCCAGACAAAGCAGATGTGAAATAAGGTTGGGATTGCCTTTGGTTTCAGACGTGCTGATAAACTCCTATTAATTGGTGCTCTTGTCTAGCCCCTGCAATGCTGGCTGCTACCAAAGAATACTTGCTGAGAAGACACAACGCAGAGTAAGAGCAGATGGAGAACAATAACAGTATCATACCAGGGTATATCATTGTAGGAATGGTTTCAATGCCTCTCTTATGCAAGTGCAATTTACAGCTGGATCAGATACTGCTGCACAATGCCCTATGTAATTTCATACTAAATTTACCCTCAGCTTTAGTTGTCAGAAACCTGTATCTTCAAAGGGATACTGGACTTCTCCTCCTAACTTCCCCCAGATGGCTTGTACCAGTAGTGCTCCCAAGCAGGACTGAAGTGACCACTGGAGCCAACAGGGCTGCAACTCTCCAACTCCACATCCCTTCTGCTTACAGTTGGCAAAGGACTCACATGGCTCTTTGATTCTCTAGCTCTTACCAAGAGCCTTGACATTCCCTTACTGTCTGAGGTGCAGCTCATAGGGAAGCCCCACACGAGCACTGGTAACCTCCTTAGTGCCTCTTTTTTAATGATAAACAACGTTACATACACCTGTATCTGCAGCAATGTGAAGGACACTGTTCCTAGAGCAAAGACCCTCTTCTCCCACCACCCCCCAGGCAGGCTCTGCTATTAAGGGCTGACCCTCAAGTGTTCCTAACAGACCTTCTCTCCTGTGCCACGTCCTTGGACCTTCCACACTTCTGCAGGAGGAAACACCTCCCTTCTGCTTTGCTGGAGGGGAGAATGAAGGGGAGTCTGGTTATAAGCCCTGCTCAAGGTTGCACAGATTGTGAACAGAACTGGAGATGAAAACCAGGTTTTGTGCCTCCCAGTCTTCAGCTGAACAAATGGACCCTGAATTCTTTTCCCAAATTCTCCCAAGATCCAACAAGTACTGAATTACAATCTAAGCCAAAAGAGGTCATTTCTGCAGAAAACCTGGAGCCGGGCAATGAACAGCCTGAGGCTGTCCCATTCATCACTGCAACAGAGAGAGGCACAATCCTAAACAAACTCCTCCAGTCTGAGTGTATTTGTCATGACAACAAGGCCTGTGCAGGGCTTTGCAGCTCTCCAATAGAGCTGGGGAAACCTCTGTGTACTTCTGTCTGACTGTCTGGAGCTAACTCTGTTCCCTTAATGCAGAAAGTCAGACGAGGTGCAACGACCCCAGTGCTGAGACAGACACTAGCACAGCAGAACTGGCTGTACAGGGAGTAGGAGTGAGACCACAGAGAAAGGAATTTGAGGACAGGGAAGTTTCTGATGACTAGGGCAAAGGAGAGACAGCATCAGGAAGTGGCCAACTATGAAGATGAAATAAATATTCACACATGTCTTTGGGAGAGACTTAACTGCAGGAATAACACATGCAGCTGTATGTGGAACACAAATGCATAGAGAGCAGAGCCAGGTGCTTGATTCAGCAATATACTCATCCATTCACAAATGCAACAATACCAGGCTCCTGCTGGAAGATAACTGAAGAATGAAGAACAGAGCTTCAGTTATTACAAGAACATGAAGAAATGAATCTTTTAAGAAGCTGAATACCTTCATGTGGCATGTAAGTAAAGCAGTGAGGATGATTTAGAGAGGGTACAGAGAGGAGTGAAGAGTTCATTTGTTTAAGCCTCATGTAGTCATGGGTTCTCAGCAACATCATTCCATCTGTACACAGGCTTTTTTTCTGATCTGTTACTTAACCTACCAACTGTTATCAGAGAGGAGCTGGGAAACCCCAATCACCAGCTGCTGGAGTCCTTCTGAAGCAAGAGGATACAATGGTATGTGTTAGTAACAAATGCTGATGTGCACACAAGTACTACTCACACTTGGAGGCATTCATCTGATGACTGTCAAATCCTCCAAAAGTTTCTGCCCTTCTAGGGAGGGAGACAGGGCCAACTCCTTCTTGTTCCATGGCAGTGCTGCTGACCTGCTGTCCAAGGGCAGTGCCCAGGCTCCTGTTCACCAGGTCCTGCAGCAGCTCAACTGGTAAAATGCAACAGTATCTCGGTTAAAGATCCCTTCAGGCTTCCAGGGTACTTTCATCCCTGCCTGAGCTCAGATAAGAAAATCACATGCTTTGGTGTATTAAGAAACCATGTTGCTATGACAGTGTCATGAACAGTAGGCATTACCCCTGCAAAAACTCAGCCCATCTGACCATTAACTCCAATTCCTCCACACAGACTTACACCTCCCTCTCTTTCTTTGGACAATCCTGGCATGTTCTGACAACAGCATTTAGTAATTTTTAGCCTCTCCAAAAATCACACTGGAAAGTTGCCTGAGTTTCCATCTACGTTTGCTTTTGTCAACAGACCTGCACCTGCTGAAAGCTAAGCTGCAGTCTCACACCTTGCTGAGACTGAAGCACAACAAAAACCTGGATGGTGCAAATTTCAGCAAAGAATAAAACCTGTGTTGCTCCTGACCCCAGTGCAGATTCAGTGCATGGCTGTTCTCTGTGCTGACTTTTCTTATGCCCTCTTTCAACAGCCATCAGTATCTGCTTCCTTTCCTGATCCTCATGACCTGTCCCTGAGACAGTACCATGATTAGCAACTTGTCCTTATCTAGGACAAAGATAAGACTCCCCCAGTAAAACTGGTGCTGGAGAACTGATGGCTTCACTAAAGGTGGGTCCACTGGTCAGTGCAATAAACGTGTCACACTGACTTGCTCACCTTCATTTATTGCAGTTTTCATAATGGCCTCTCCTTTTGGTGCCTCTTCAGTGTTGGCTCTGAAGAGCAGTCTGGAGCCTGGCATGTCCTCCTGCACAGAACTGTCTGCCATGTCCCGGAAGATTTTTGTCTTCTCCTCCAGCAGGAGGAGGATCTGCTTATCCTTCTGCTGAAGTTGTTCTGTGAACAGAAAAAAGAGATGAAGACAGGAAAAAATAAAAAAGCTTTGGCCACTGAGCAATTCCCGAGATACTGGCCCCATCTAGTGGAACCCGATGATACAACCGTGCTCTGCACAACCCTGCACAGCAACAGCCCCCAGCAGGCTCACGAGAAAACAAGGCAAGCAAGGTGAGGTGCAAACAGGGATTGCAATTTGCTGGATGCAAGATTCTCACCCCTTTGAAAAAAAAAGTCGTTGTTCAACCACAAAACCCAACATGACAATTCTCATACATTTTTTGAGCCCAGCCCTGTCCTCAGCAGTTTGTACCTTTCAGTCCTCTCACTTTCGCATCTGACACTTTCTTTTCAAACTCAGATTCACAAGGGACTCCTTCATCTTCATCTTTATTCCTGGACAAGAGACATGTCTCAATTACTACCAGAACATGAGCATGGGCACCACTTGCTCTGCAAGAACAGCTCAGTGGCTTACATGGTGTTCATCGTATCCTGAATGATCTGTATCCACCCGTTACGCTCTTCTTTGGAGCTGGCATGGACTTCCACCATTTCAGGATCTTTTACACCCATACTGATCAGGAACAAACCCTTCTCTTCATGAGCCACTTCTCGAATGATCAGCTTCTTCAGAGAGATCACAGTGGATTTTTGGTCCTTCAGACAAAAAGAATTGGGTGAGGAGGGTGAACAGTACTGGTTCCTAGACACAAACTAGCTCTGAAAAGGTCCCAATAACCAAACTGCTACCTCTCACAGGTTGTAAATGTTTCCTGAACCTACTGGCTAATTAAAAATATAAATCATTTTATTGCTGTCAAAGAACAGGGAAGGGCTTGCTTTCCTCCATCAGTTCTGTAGGAAAAGCAATTTCACCTTGTTCCGTTTCAACAAAGAATTCATTTACATCTGACTTTGTGGTTTTGCAAACTCTCCCATACTTGCTGTAACTCCAGCAGACCTTTGATCTCATCCCCTCCTGCCCACACTCTGTCATTAATATCAAAGCTCCTTAAACTTAGGGCAGCCTGCTAGTGCCTGCTTCACACATCATCTTCATGATCGCTCCCTAGGATGGAGTAACATCTTGTTTTCAAATCCCACAGAACCCCTGCTGCTCTTAGAAGCTTGCAGCTGACTCCTGTGACGAAGACTTGTGTGCAAGATGATGTTCTCAGTGCTATGGTCTCTGTGTAACTCAGTCAGCTTGGTTAAAACATCCCTTGGCTGTTTTGCCCCCTGCAGACGAGTCAGTCCTTGTGTGCCTTTCAGAGGAGGCTACAACGGGGGCAGTTTGGTAGCGGTTCATTAGCAGGACTTGGCTGCACATCAGCTCCCCCAGTGCAGGGCACTGAACCTGTGCAGATCATTGGTGGAACTGGAATAACAAATGATCAGCTTTCAAAATGTTCAAAGAGTGGAAAGGTCACAAGGTTTAGCCAGTCTAGACCATGCCTGCAAGGTACAGCCCCAGCAGACTCCATTAGGTACCGGGTTTCCTTTAGCAGGTCAGTTTGTGGAGCCTTCTTATGAGG
The DNA here is from genome assembly GCA_024611195.1 of Ceyx melanurus. Taxonomy (NCBI): domain Eukaryota; kingdom Metazoa; phylum Chordata; class Aves; order Coraciiformes; family Alcedinidae; genus Ceyx; species Ceyx melanurus. Next base: position 114,975 of record JANHGL010015253.1, on the reverse strand, counting down.
CCTGCCCTCAAAAGCTACTGGTTCTGATCTCCTGCATTACAAATATATGCCTCTGACATGTTTTCAAGCTGTTCTACTGAATTTACTGCAGTGCCATTTCACCCCCCTGCTCCTCATAATAGATTATGACGTGTTAAGACGTTTCCTTCTGCTAAAATTCATTGCCACAATATCTGCATTAAACCCTTGCCCCCTCCCACCCCGCCCGCTGCTTGGCTTTGCACAAGCTGAAAAGGAGCAAGTGTATCAGGTGACAGGCAGGTTTTCAAGGCCAATTATCAGCTGTGCAGTGCAGAGAGGGGAGGTGGGGCACGAAGACATGTTTTCCTATCAAAAAGGAAGGAGTCTGCTCAGCAAACGAAAATGTTATAAGCAAGAAAATTAAGTTGTTTAGCAGGCAACGTCTGGCTTCGCCGCACAACACACATCAAGGGTCTCACATAGAAAAGGAAGGAGTAGAAAAGATTGAAGCCTTACCAGTGAGGCAAAGACATACTTCTGGTCCTTCTCCTGAAGGAATACCAGCATGTCAGAGAGGAGAACAGCCTGGACTTCTGCAAAACAAAAAGCACACCAGTGCAGTACAGCCACAAAACCTACCCCAAAAGAGATTCCTTTAACAACACCAGTGCTGGGGAACAGTAGCACTGTTGTTACACATCCTGGAAGCAGGGTCAAACCTCCCAGTTAGCAGAGGCAGCTGCTGGGGATGCTGGGTCAGGTTAGCTCTGAACTGACTTTTGTGTTGAGCAAAACACAACAGCACCTGGGAAACCTGCAGGACTTTCTCTCATCTGCTACAGCAGGGGTGCCTGTGCTTTCCAAGCCTTAGGACATGGGATAACAGCAAAAGCCAGAGATGCTTACTGAATAGAAGTGCTGTTTTCTGTAATTCAGCCCTCAAGCAAAATATCTGCACAGGAAGTTTTGGGTTTTATGGTTCTCTAGATGAGTGGTTTGCAGAGCATAAGTTACTGTGCAACAACAACATTTGTCAGCTGCAGTTTCTTTCCCGGGAAACAGTGACTGCAGGAGCCACTGCTGATTCTGCTCAGAGACAAACACAACTCTGCCTGTCTCCAGGGGGAGCTGACAGAGCCTGCATGAGATGCAGGACCTGGCTTTCTTTCATGGGAGAAGGAAGCACAACACCAAGCCAACAGAGGATTTTAAATCAGAGTACAAGCCCTTTCCCAGAGCCTTCCAGGGCTTCTAATATCCTATCATAAAGTTGCACAGCAACTACCAAGTATAATGCCCCACCCAGAGCCCTCAGTACAAAGAGTTTTTGTGTAATGTACTTGGGAAATCTTGTGACAGAGGAAGCAAACCCAAAAGTTAAATCATCCTGTGGGTAATTTCTTCCATTCTGCTTTGGGAAGACAGGATCCATTCCAGAAAAAAGAACCACTAAACTTTAATAAAAGCTGCAAAATGAACTTGAAGCTCTGGGAGGTTTGCAAAAGTCTGCCTTTGACTCTGCTCTATAGTCTGTGCACTATGCAAGAGTGGAAATGCTAAAACCCCCCCAAGAAAAGTTTTTCCTACACTTCTCTGTGCTCCATTTCAAATCCTGCAAAACAGCCTGAATGTATGAACCAGCTACTCTCTCCCTGGGCTCTGCAGCTTGTCAGCAGGACCTGTTTTTGCTGGAAGCTTGCACTACAGACAGAGGTATGTTTATGCATTTCTATGACTTGGGAATGCAAATGCAGCCTGTACTTATCACAAGATTTCATAACAGCAGCATAACTCACTTCATCCATCATCTGAAGTCAGTAGCAATCTTGGGTGCCTAGAAACCATCTGTAAACTTCCTGTTTCCAGAACCTCAAAATAAATCATACCCCATACAGAATTTAGTGGTATTACTGTCTCCCAGCACAACACAGCACCAGGCTACCAGTCCCCATTCATGCTCAAGTATCATGGTTTCATCAGCTGATGCTGAAATGAGAGCCCAGCCTTCCTGCCAAGTCTGAGACACAGACAGCCCTGTCTGCCCTTACTGCTACTGTGGTCCCAGCTGAAGCCCTCCTTGGGAGATACAGCTCTCAGTTGAGAGCTTCAGTGCTCAGCAGAGCACAGCACCTTTGAAAAGCATTTCCACCTGATCACAAAAGCAACTCAAGAAAACAATGACCAAGCAAAAGACAGCTGCAGGGACACCAGAGCTTCTCCTGAACAGTTTGCATCAGCAGCTCAAGAGGTTCCAAGGCAAACAAAACCTGGGACATCTCTCTGGAGCCCCAGTGAAACCTAAATGATAAAGCTGAGCCTGGCAGCCCTACTGAAGCCCTCAGAGCAAAGGAAAGGCAGTGCTGCTGGTGGGCAGAGCCAGCAGGAAGCTGAGGCTGGGTTTCGGATGCAGTGAGCACACTTCCTGGAACTGCTGCACATGCATTTCATGGCACAGACATCTGACTCAGCCCTCAGGACCCCTCAGCATCTCTGCTGCCTGGCTGATGCACTGAGGTGTCACTGCAACCCAGGCCTGCAGCTGGCATGCAGTCAGCAGGAGGAAAAGAGCAATCTAACACCCTAGCAACACCCTGAGGAATGGGGAATGCTGTGAGGAGAAGGGAGTGTGCAGCATGAGGAAAGCTGCTGGTGAAATCTGTCAAAGAAGAAGAGTAAATAAAGGCTGGAGACACCCCTCTGAGGACTGACCCTACACCCAGAGAGGACAAGCAGTGTTTTCCCTGGCACAAGGCAGGACAGTGTTACCTTTTAACCGGCCAGCTGAGTTCTTCAGTGAAACGGGCCCGTCCCGGATGAGCTTCCGATGCCTCAAGTCTTCTTTTGCAAACATCTGGCCACTCTTCATCCTCATGATGGATTTGCTGTCTGTCCTGTTGTAGATCTCACTGAGACGCATTTTCTTCTCGTAGTTGCTGACTTTGCTGTTGACTGCAGCAATCACATCCTTAACGAGGTTCAATGACTGAGTCAGGTCTTCATGTTCCACTTCATTTTCTTTGAACAGAAACAGAAATACCTTGAGTTCCACTTCATCCTTGTGGACTCTTAACTTCCTGCTTTTACTTCCTTCCTTGCTCTTCTCCCTCCCCAAATCCCTATCCCGCTATTGCTTTTTCAGTCCTTTCATACTTCTGGAGGTTGAAGACTATTCCAATACACTTGGTATATGAGACAGTACGGATGAAATGCACAAATTAACCACACAGTTTAGCCATTACCAAAAAAAGCAAACTGGGAAGCTTTGGAATCTAAGTATGTTGCTCCATAATTAGCTACAGACAAACTTATAGCAACCAAACCCAAATAACTAATCTTAAATGGAGATATGAAATGGAGTTATCCCCTTACAGCAGTGGGAGACAACAATGACTGGGTTAGTTGGTCTAGCCTAAGAAAAAATTCTAAGAAACAACTTCAGCTGACAAGAATCCAAGAAATTTAGCCTGCAGTAATAAATAGATGCTTAGAATGGAGGAACTAGTCCCTACCTTTGGTGTACTGCAGTATCCTTTGTAAAAGGACTGGATACTTTGTGATTCTCTGTGTTACCAACAAGATACATTCAGAAATCCCAAGACGCCTGACCAGGGAGCTGCTCATTCTTTTCTAAGGAACAGAGAAGAAAATTTCAGTTCTATAGCAAAATGCTCACCAGAGTGAAGAAAGAACTGCATTTTTTCCATCAACTACGTCTGTTCTACCAGGTCCTACCTTGACAAATGCCTGAAACCTTTTGTCCTTGGAGTAGAGATCTTTGAAGTAATTTACTGCCTCATTGTGATGCCCACAGAATTTGCCATAGGTTTTCTTCATTCGCTCGGCACTCTCTCCAGAGAACTGCAAGACAAGAGACACAAATCCAGTCTGCACTGAGCTCCTGGAATATCCCAGCCCTGCCTGCCACTCACCCCAAATAACTTGCTCAAACCAACCTGGTCCAAAACATCCTCAACCAAGCAAGCTGATCTCTAGAAAGTAAAGAGCTGAGTTTGGGACTTGACTGAGCTCACACCTACTACAAAATTTTGGATTCTACTCACAGGGCTTAAAAGCCATCAATGAAAAAAATCAAAACAGACAAAAAGAAGAGAGAAAGCACACACAAAACTAGTACAATGACCCATCCCATAATTACATATCAGGGTAGTAACTCAGCCAAGATAGGGCATATTTCGTGTGGGCTACTGCCTACCTTCCAGGACACAGTCAAACTACTCTGTGCCTGCCAGGGAATGCTTCTTTCCCACAAGAATAATCTAAATTATTTTTTATCATTAGATCTTCCACTAAAAAAGCAAAAAGTGCTTCATAAAGCAGAAATGGAGATTTTTACATGTGTGAAGAGTAAAGGTGCCACCAGCTATGATTATCTAACAGGCACAGACAGGAGGGAAGGCAGAGTGCCTGGTTTCCAGCTGTGCTCTCAGAACATTTTCCAGCTCTTACTTGATTCACTAGGATGTCACCTATCCTCTTGATAACAAAGTTCTTTTCACTTTTGTCTGCCAATGACTCCTTCTTCCTTTCCAGAATCCGCTGGAAGAAGTGACTGTGGATGTGCAGCAAGTTTTCCAGGCAGGGAAAGATCTTGTCCACGACTTGCTGATCATACTGAAGCTCCTTTAGCATCCCTGCGCTGTACACGTCATTCATGATCTTCAGGGTGCGGACGTGGTGCATCTCTGTCTGCATCAGCTCTGTGGATGAGGAGGACAAGGTCAAAACCAAGGTCACTGTAAAGTGCATGGTACAAGGAAAAGCTTCTTCCATCACTGGGCTTCTCTAAATGGCTTCAGAAAATTTTGTCAGTCAATAGTTTGACGTGTGGGAGAAATAGAGGGGCAAGGGAGTCTCACAGTAAAGGACACTACTGCTGGGTCTGAATCTTCAGCACTGTAACCTGCTCCTTCCTAACACCTCATTGCCAGCCTCCACACAGCATGCTTTTGCTGTACAGTATGGCTCTTGCATCCAGCAGAATATTTCCTAGCTAACTGCTCTGCTGTAACAGAATTTAAATGTTGTTAGCAGACAAATGAGGAGAGGAATTTCTGTTTTTTCTTTGTTTCTTTTTTATGGCTTCTGGATATGTGAAATGCAGAACTAGAAAACATTCACAGAATACATGACACTTCTAAGAATTTCAAGACTGAAACTCTGGCTTCTGAGGAAATGAAGTGAATGGTGCTATTCACTGAGCTAAAACTTCCCAAATGCCCCCATGCAAGCCCAGCAAGAAGCTGTTGAGAAGGAGGGCAGAACTGGAGGTGCAGGGATCTCACCATAAATGACATCTTGGCGTTTTACAACATCTTTGTTTTGCTGCTGTAAGAACTTGCTGTCCACTACTTGGCTCCAGGACTCTGCCTCTAGCTGCTTGGAATCTAATTCCAGGTCTCCCATCAGCTGTCCTTCATTCATGTCTGCACCTTCACAAAGCAACATAAAAGGCATTAAGATCTGGGTAATTTGTTACATTTGAAATTCCTGGCTATTTATTTACACTTAGGCTTTTCTCTGTCATACTACAGACATCACACACATTCTCCTCTACTGACACAAAAATGATTGTATGGAATTACACCACATAAGGAGCAGGTTATGAAAAATACTTTTAAATTTTATTTGCTAGCTACAAAAAAAAACTATTTCACCATTTTCACAGACTAAATTCCAGCTCAGATAAAAAGCAATGGATTTTAGACCTGCAATGCAACACAACTGCAGATAAATAAAAAACCACAACACACAGTTTGTCTTCCATTATTTACATCACTGAATTGAAGGAGCTTAGACCTATGTGAAGTCTGTGGTTTCAAGCTCAGAAAGCCAGAGATGATGCAGGTAGAAGTGAACACTACATACATTACACACACACAAACATATAATTAAGGAGGACTGCTCATTGTGCAGAAACTGGGAAATTTTGTCTCCACGAGCAGTCATTAATAAATTAAGACCATCCTGCTCTTTTCAGGTAAATATTGGCCAAGATGTAAAAAATACTACTAATTATATCCTAAAAAAAGCACCACATAAACAAAAAAGTGTAAACTTAAGAAATTAGTATAACTGACTTCACTTTCAAACCCACAAAACCAAACAAAATAAAGTAAAAGTCTGAGTAAAATACAAAATGCAGAACATCAGCATGACTAAGGTGACAGGCTGCAAAGTCTGTGGCTCTAGGCATGGACCAGAGGTGTAGAACTGTTTGTCCCTGAGCTAAATTCCAAGTAACTCAAGTGTAACTGAAGCCTTCTATAAGATAAAGAAATTACTAAGTGAGGCTTCATTTTAGTTCAATCACACTAATATTCTAAGATTAAAGTAAATGCACTTGAATTGTCTGCTAGAAATGAAAACACTTGCTGAAATGTCAAACTGGATTTTCTGTTTCTGGAAAGCAGCACTTTTGCTGTAAATGCCACAGGGATCTCGCACCTTCATCAACCAGCGACTCCATGGACTCGTTCACCCGGCTGATTTTGTGTAAGGAATCTGTCGACTGCGACAGGAATTTCCAAGTGTGGATTAAGCTGTCATCATTCCCAACTCTGCAGAAAAACAGAGCACAGAAAAACATTTATGACATAAACCCAGCTAAATGTACTTTCAATTACAAAAAGGAAATGCATTTTAAATATTAATTGAAAACTGAAGCAAGCGCTGCACAGTTATGGACAGAAATAGACTTCTATTAATTGTGTTCTAACAACTACCTAGTGGGGCTCAGCAAACTGGAAGCTGGTACTGTTCTCAGTGACAGTGGTGCCTCTAGAAAGAATCACAACTGAGGTTTTATGGTTTGGATAGCACCTTTTCATTACTGTCCATTTTACAGTCACTTCTCATTGTCACCGTCCCTGGCTCAAACAGTGCAAAAATGCAATAAAGAAAGGCTGTCCAAGAGTCTTTATCACTAGCTATGAGAAAGAGCAGAAAAAATGGACAGAAATCAATTTCACCAGCATTCAAATTGTTCAGAATGTGCCAGTCCATGCTACTGCCCTGTGTGTAGAACTGCTCATTATGTAGATAGTGTAGGAACCATAAATTAGATTTTCTCCTGTGATTTTCTGTGGGTGTTAAAATACTACTGCAAAAGACTTTTCCTTCCTGTGGGATTGCAAAGGTTCCCACCAGCTGTGACCTTGTTGGCATTTGTTTGTAAAACAGTAGAAACATGTTTTGACTATGGGTGTTGGGCACCCCAGCTAATCACCCCCGGGGGTGGCTGATTTCTTGTCCAATTACCATGAAGTTAAAAGGGCATAAAAAGAGCTGCAAAATAGAAAATAAAGGCTTCTTGGCATCTTGGTGAAGAATATTGTCTCTGCCTCGCTCTTTCTCCTCCTCCAGCAACTGCCAGATGACAATTTTCTGTAATCATTTATGTACAATGCAGTCCTAAACACTATGAAGACTCTGTGCCTCCTATTGTTATGGATACAAAAGTGACTGCACAGTACCCAGCCCGAGACAAGGGAATTTCCTCCTGGAGCCTAAAGCATGTCTAGGAAGTGGCCCTGAATATAACAAGGCCAACTCAGATGCCTCTGAACTCATGCCACATCTAAACTAACTCACACAATCTGACTGTGCAGAAGACAGCTGATGGGATCATATTTAATATGAACAGCACTGGCTTTGCATCCTCGTTTGTACCTTTAACACCAACCGTAAGGCACAAGTGTATTTTTAACGATGCCTGAATTCCTCTATGCTGGCACAATCAGACAATCCACGTGAAGGGAGAATCCTTACCCTGCAATGTTCTGTATTGAGACACTCTTGGAAAGTGCTGCAGTCTGTTGGGACCTCCTGTTGTTGAAGATGGAGGTGACAGTGCTCTCGTCCGGAGCCAGGATGGCAGAGCGAGGCCGCTCCTTCGGCTGGGAGCCTGCAAGGGACCAGAGGAGTCAGCTCTGCAACCCCAGTGGTGGGGACTTCATAGAAACATAGGATGTTAGGGGTTGGAAGGGACCTAGAAGATCATCTACTCCAACCTCCCTGCCAGAGCAGGATCACCTAGACTCTAAAGTTCACTTCCTTTTCCTTCAGGAGATCATCCGAGATCATCTCACCCGGAGATGCCAGCTGTTAGCAGCAGCTGTATGACCCCTGTGCAGAACTTCTGCTGTGCACTACACTTCCTTGTTATCTAGGGGGCATCTGCAAATCCAGACACATACACTTGGACACTGAATTTAATTGGATTTGATAAATAAGCACATGCAGTCATCTGCTATAGTTTTTTTGTGAGCTTGTTTTTTTTTTAATTATTGATTTTATTTTCCTGGGCCTATAATTACAGAGATCTTCCTGCTTTTGGTCAAACTTTTGGAGATAAGTTTCTCTATCAGTACATACCACAGAGAAATGCAAATCCTCATTAGACTATCACATCCCTTTATTCTTCTCAGATTAACTCTGATTTCCACAATAAATACCACAGTGAGTACATCTGTATCATTCAGAATGGTGACACAGACCTATCTCCCAGCTATCACAAAATAAGTTTAGCAAATCAGGGCACCACAGAAGCCATGTGGGCAATTTCACTCCTGTTCCTTGCCCCCAGTCAACCTGGGCAGCTCAGCAGTGCAGTGTGTATGTCAGCACAGCCAGAAAAAGTTTGTCAGTATTGCTCTCATTCAAAACTGAACTTCCTGATTTTATTATCTCAAAGGCTAATTAATTAAAAAAATATTAGTATTTTGAACAAGCATCCTCTCCACGTGTAATCTTAATTTCTGGTCATATAATACTCATAGTTGGATTTTTTCCAATGTCAGACACCCGTGGACAAAGGTATCTTCTGTATCTTCCAGACTTTGTGCCCTTCTCTGCTGTAGGCCTTGAGCAAGCTGCAGCAGTCAAGCAGTTATTCTACGTTTGAGATTACTTTACTTAAAGCTCCATGGACCCTGTGGATGAGCTCTGTGCAACCTGAGTACAACTTCTGAAACCCCAAACATTGTTTATCATGCACAGATGCTCTCATTCCTGCTTTGATAAATGCTCATCTTTCATAATATTGACTATTAACTAAGAGAACAGTTACAAACTGCAGATACAGACCATCACCAAAGCAGAGGGAGAGGAATTTTTCTTACTTTTGTTTCTCATGGTTACTGTGGGTAACGAAGAGGTATCATGTGCCTGCAGCATTCCTCTCTGTGGCTGAAAGAAAAATGCAATTCACTGTAATTTCTTCTTTTCTCCTTTCAGGCTGTGTCACATAACTAAAATTTAAAAGCTCTGCTTTTTCTGAATCCTCTCAGAAAAGATTAGTTCTTGGCTGTATGTGTATTTTTAATATATAAATATATGTGCATATATATAAAAAATAAAAACACTCACACACATTCACCTCCCCTAGTTGTCATCACTGAAATCAGCAAAATAACAGGTGGGGAAATATGCAGCAAATAGGAAAATGAGAAGAGAAATTGCTGATAAGACTGAAAAGAACTGAAGATCAAAATTAATGAGCTTGGAGAGCTATACTGCAGAGAGGTGCCTCACATACAGGGCAAGCATGAATGCTACATGTTCCTGATAAACAACCTAGGTATTTCATGGCTTTCATTATGCATTATATACATGTAGCATTTGAGAATCATCTAAGGGTGCTGAACACTGCTGGGTTTTGCCAGTGAAGTGGCTGTTTTGCCTTTTTTGTAAGTGAAGCATAGGACAGACCATCTGACCACAAGGTCCCCATGTACTGCAGGGAATCTGCTGCCCACAAACACTCTGTGGCTCTGACCTCAAGCACTGACACAGTCCCAGCAACAACTACTGCATTAACATGTGGTTCTTGAGAATTTCATAAGAGCCCAGAGAAATTATTCACTACAGCACAGGGGCTGAAGATCTTTCCAACAAGTTGGACACTTTGAGACATATGACAGCAGATAGACAGTATCTGAACTAAGTTGTTTAAACTCTTGTTTATTCAGTTGATTAGAAATCTCTTACCTTCATTTTGACCTTTGCACAAGAAGCAAAACTCTCCTTACAGCCTTTGTGAACAATTGCATTGCAGTCTGTCAAAAGTAAAAAAACAACCAATTAAACAAAACACCACAGAAAACAGGTCAGTTTTCCCCTTTGTAATCCAAGCTGTTATCTTGCACCACTGAGAATTACAACTTTCAGGCATGGTTGTGGTTTACATGAGTAGCTAGAGATACTAAGAGACAGGCTGCTTTCCCAGATAATTAGCCCTTTGTTTGTTAAGAACACGTCCTCATGGAATTGAACTGCAAATTCTGTGTAAAAATCAATGCAAAGTTGTGTTGCCAAGATCCTAATGGGTCTTAAGTTAAAAAGAAAAAAAACAAACAACCAAGAAATAAAAAAAGATGGAGTTATTCCTCTGAAAGAAAAAGAAGGTGGAAAGCAGAAGCAGTAGGCAGAAACAGAAACCAATTGTAAGGCCAATATTTATTTGAAAACACTAATATTGTTCTTATCAAGACAAGGATTATGAGCAAAAGCTGCCTATATTTTTCTGAATATCCTGACTCTGCCTCTGATCTGTGCCAGCAGATTTCTGGTAGCCAAAGTTTTCAAAGATTAATTATTTTTTTTTCATAATAATAATTGATTATTGGCTTTGGAGCATTAACTCTTCTGACAGATTAAAGATGACAACTCCAATGCTCTCAGATGAGATTCAGTAGCTCAGAGAAGGGTCTGTTTTTTCCCCTTATTCATGAAAAAACATCTTAATACAGATCATGAATAACATTTTAAGTGTAAACTACGCTGCAAGTGTACACTTCTGAACTGTTCCTAGAAGAAATATGAAAGGAAATATTTCCATGCCCAGAATGACACAATGTGCTCACAGTCCTAAAATTTCTTATATTGGGTCTACTTAATAAAAGCTCTTCTGATATTTTGAGAGAGATAAGGGTAAGGCCACAGGGCGTAGCTGCTCTGCTGATGTCCCACAATTTCCTGTGCAAGAGAGACAGAAGAAACAAACCTGCCTGTTCTTGCAATAACCCACAAGCAGTATCGTTTTCTCAGAGCAAACAAGGAAGAGGGACCAAAGCTGCTTCTGCTGCATGAAAAGAGCCTGTGAGACAATTCAGAACCATTGAATTCACATTCAAGCCTTGAAAGCCTGAAGACAGCTCTTTAGTATAAAACATTTTGAATTTTTAGATTAAAAAAAATCTGGTTTCAGGGACTTTTGTTCCTCCAGTGCAACTCTTCAACAGGCAGGAAGTTCCTCCAATTCCTCTGCATCACTAATATTAATAATTTAAACCCCAAAGAGCTTCTTTTCTGCATCACTGATAATAAAAACTAAAGACCAGGCAGAAAGCTATTAAAAAATTAGGCTTTTTTGCTTGCTTGTTTGTTTTAGAGCATGCTAAATCTTTCAGCACTGAGTAGCTGCTTCAGGAAGCTGGGGGTGTCACTGAAAAGTTGAGGCATTAATGAAAAATGACCCAGAACTTTAAAAGGCATTAAGAAAAAAATAATCCATAGGCAAGAAAGAGCAGCCATGGTAGCAGTAAAGAGCTGCCACTTCAGCAGGAAAGCAGCAGTCTAGAGCAGCACAGGAACAACAGAAGATCTGCAGCTGGCTTCCAGTCCTTGGCAGGGCTTTTGATGGCTGATTTTAAGATGTGATGGGAAAAGGACCTCTCTGAGATGTGAGCTTACAACCTGACCAAGCTTTCCTTGTGGCATTCACTTTCTGGCCAATGCAGAAAACTTACACCACTTCTCTGTTGTGCCTTGAAAAATAAGGAAAATGTCTGTGCTAAAACGTATTGAAATCATTGGAATATTTTAAACTCATCAGGATATAGAGTAAAATTTGGATATATTTGGTTTTCTAAGTGGCTTCAGAAGTTGTTAAGAAAGTTGAGTTGGCAAAGAGAGAGGATGCATTTGAGAGCTTGTAATTGTTGTTGTTTTCCATTTCCCATCAGGCTGACACAGTGTCTCATGCAAACAACTTGGCTAAAATCTCTTCTCTTCCAGGAAACTCAAAACTGCCACTGGGGATTCATCTGGCTGCTCCTTCCCCTGCTCACTGGAGATGTTTTACACACTGCTCATCTACCAGAAGAAAAAGAGACAGAGGCTCCTGCTCCAGCCTGGGAGCAATTCCTCTCCATGCTTCAAATCATCTCTAGGCTAACAAAGTAAAACTATTACTAATAAATGGTGAGGAACAGAGAGCCCTGAGCTGCAGTGGGAAAAAGCCACTTTTATCTGTATATTCCATAGGTTCATGTTGCTGCATAAACCAGCCCTTACTCTGGTCCTGACCACACAAACACTGCTGACCTTATCGAGCTACAGACATGAGAAACTGATAAGAAAAGAGAACTAAATCCCCAATCTCACAGCAGTCCTCTGCTGTGGCTCCCATGCTGCCTGCACTGAGCTGCACATACTTCCCATGCACACAGGTAGTTGCCATTTGGCCTATGCTGGGTATTTCACATATGAAGGGAGAAGAGGGTTAGTATCTCCTTTGCTAACTCGCTCTTCTCACTGAGGGCTTTTCTCACTCACTCTTCTCTCTGAAGCCCTCCAGCTGATACATCCCAACTCAGGGCCAGTAAACCCCTGTGGGATGCTGTATGTCTGAGCACAAGGCAGGAAGGAGGTTGTAGGAGACTTTCTCAAAGCCATGATTCATTTCAGTCCAGCCTCCACACATCAAAACGTTGCTACGTGAATAACTATCTCCTAAGTCTCCCTCCCACCCCACATCCCTGAGAGGAAACTAAATTGTATGGTTTGCATTTCCCATTTCAGATGTGATGAAACACTAGAGGGAGGGTGGGAAACCCTGACTCACTTGCACAGTAGTACGAATCCTTGTTGAAAGGTTTCATACAGTGGTAACAGGTTGCTTGGGCTACAACAGAAGTTGCAGTGAAGAGATGTCCATTTAACAGCTTCTTATCTTTTTCCTTCTCCTTGGAATCTTTATCCTTCTCTTTAGTTTTCTCCTTATCTTTTTCTTTTTCCTGCAGAGAGAAAAAAAAACAGATGCCTTATTACTTGGCAGAGGCCTATCCTCTCATCAGAAATTCTTCAGTGTTTGCCTCTGGTGCTGGTATCGACCAGGGCAGAGCTCACCAACAGTCATGTGTCTGCACAGCACTCTGCTAAAAAAATCAGATACAGCCCCCATGGATGTGGGTAAACACATTATTGACCCATGAAGCCTTCAGCAAAGGTATTTCACCAGTGAAAGCAAAACTGAGTCTGTTCTGAAGGCAGCTATTTTCTTCCACCTTTGTTTTGTGTTTGCTTGGTTTAACAACTTAGCTCTTTTCTTCTTCTGGGCTCTCAATCTCTTCAACACTTTCAACGATCACACTAATACAATCACCACATGAACATGTATCAAGTTTTCACAGGGAATTTTTAAAGACAACCCATAACTCATGCTCTGAAACCACACTCTTAATGGAGAGCACAAACTCTTCCCTGGTGTCTGTACAGCATCACAGCCAGAGTATTTCCACTTCTATTTTCCTTCTGACTGGGAACTTTTTCAAAAGTTTCATTGAACCCCAAGTAACATAACTGAGGCTTTTGGGAAAAAGGATCTTTCACAAACTCTCAAAATACGGCAGCAGCAAAAGGCTAAGGAACAACAGCAACACCATAAAAGATTATCTCATCTTCTGGAAGCCCCAGATGAAGCTCTGGTCTACACAGCTTTGGAAAGATGATAACCACAGCCAGCTTCTCCTGATTCTCCCAAATAATTTTTAAAGGAAACCATAGAAAAAAACCTTCTAATTTTAATTATAGCGACTACTCATTTTTCTATGCACCACTCTACAGAATATTTACCATGCAGTTCAGCTCCAGATCTCTATTTAAACTGTAACTGTGGATTTCATGGCATCTGAAGGAGAAGCTAAACCAGAAGCTGATAAAGGCTTCTGTAAGCTTAGCTTTTATATTTTGTTATTTGTATGTCACGTGTCCTTTGCTAAATATTGTAACAGCCTAAATATCAGAGAGCTGCAGAGCAGCCCATGAGAGCAACTGCCACGAAGCAGTTAAATGATGCACTGAGCCCTGCAGGCGCCCGGGGGGGAACTTTTGAGCCTTTGATGACACACTCAAATAATTAGTAACTCAGCCTAAGGTCCCCCCTCTCTAACACACCCCAGGCAAAATGCCAGCGTCAGTCTCTCTGCAAAGCCTCATCAACAGAAAGTCTCCTCACTAGCCCCAAACGCTATTTTGTTCTGCAAATAAGCAAAACCAGGAACATTACTGCATGGAATAATCCTGTCTGTAGCAGAAAAGCTGCCATGAAGAGTCTGTATTGTGGCACATCTCTGCCTCCTCTGAGCCATCAGCTTGGATCACTACCCGTGTAAAACCCCACAGCCCCGTTCTCCATCTGCTGACCTGCTCACTTTTAACCATGGCCAGCCTGGCAGGAGCCAAGAACTAAAACTCTGCAGATTAGTCCTTGTCAAAGGTACCAAGTCGATGCCTTGTGAAGTTCCAGGAGAAAAGCTCATTGCACTCAAGGCAGATCTTGTTAACTCTCATGCTTAAAATGATGAAGAGAGTTTCACAGTCCTACTTTTTAACTGCACCTGACATTTACTGCAAAGCTCAGTAATTCTAGCCTGGAATTGGACCCTATCTATGTAAAAAAACACTGTAAAAACTGCTAAAATTAAAGCTGAACAACCTCAGGAAAAACAGGAAATGGGTGAACCACTTAGAAGGAGGAAACAGCAACTTCCCAGAGGGGATGCCAGCTGTACCCCTGAAAAGAAGGGCTCAAAACGAGACTTTCTGTATTCTTTTTTCTGTGACAGATATAGAAAAAGACTGTAAAAATCAGACCCATTTTCCTGTGCTCTCAGGGCTGCCAGCATGACCTGAAGCAGGGCTTCCTGGCAGAACCTGTGCTGCCGTGCACTGTCCAGCCCAGCAACAGCCCCCGTGCTGCAGCAGCGGCTCCCGCTCCGACACCACCACAAAGCTCTTACCTCCCAGTGCTTTAGTCCTACCAGCTTCACTGTTATTTGAGGTACTTCAGCAAATTTATTCCATTTTATCGACATCCTTCCCCTCAGGGGCAGCAGAGCTGCTCCCCACCAGCACTAGCCCATTGCCAGGGCCACTGGCAGAGGAATTGAGCAAAAGGGGGAGGGCAGGATGATTGCTGCAAACTTCCTTCGAGATGATTTTAGCTACATGGCTGCTGCTTTTATCTTGCCCTACCCTGGCTTCCACTGCTAAAAACGAAACAAAAATTAAATAAATACAGGCAGGAAAGGATGGGATTCATGTTTTTACAGGTCACAAGTCAACATGAGACCAGCCATTTAAAAGGCAGAGGGTGGTAAATCAACCCCTCTGTGATATCTGGGATACAGAAAAAGTTCATTTTAACCTACCTCAAGTGTTGCTGAGTGGTAGTTCAGTACCCAAATGCTGCAGAAGATTTCCCAGACAGGTTTCACGTGTCTGCACTCCTCCTGCTCTACAGGTCCCAGATACTCCCTGTCTCCCAGTCCCAACACCTACAGCCCTGGCTGCAGACACTGAAATGCTGCCTAATAACTGCGCAGGTCAAGGCAGGAGAGAAACTGCTCATGCTCAGTGTTCTGTCGTCACTTCCCAGGAACACTTCACCAAAATGAAGAAAATTAATTTGGTTTGAGTTTTTTTGTTGTTTGGTTTCTTTTTTTTAACAGATACAGCACATTTCAGACTTCCCAACACATGAATCAGTGCACACTGCTGATTTCAAGAGATTCACCAACTGACTCCCAAAAAAGACAATGAACACACCAGACACAAACTTCTATCACTATCCCCTCAGTTACTACTCCAAGTGCACATTATTTTAATGGTGGTTTTTCTTACATAAATGTCTATTTTCTAAAGAGCCATTGCCATTAGTAGGTTCAGATGTGCTTTGGTTTATGGTTCACCTTAGGAAATGGTGCATTTCTGAAAGCTTGGGGAAAAGTAAAATCTGAGCTGGAAAGAAGTTGCAGCCTCTCTGCCCCCTGACAGCCCAGACAGCAGCAGAAACAACCCCTTCCTGTCCAACTTCCTCTTTCAAGGTTTGTTGTTTTTCTTTTTAACTCTTACAGGTTCTCATCAGCCACAGTGATTCTGAGAAATCAGCATTCCCAAGAATTTTTAGATCAAATTATTTAAATGTACAACGGAAGCCTTAAAAATGTATGCAATTTCACCATAAGCAAAGAAGAAATTGTCATTTTAGTTGGTAAAAGTATCAGTACAGACATGGGCTGAAAGTACCATTCAGTAGAATACAATTCAGTAGTACAATTGTTAGCACTATGGAGAAATTCTTTATCAAGTTTCAGACACCATCAGAGAAGTAGTGAAATCAACCTGCTCATTTAACACAAGTATCTCAAAGCCCTTGTTGTATTTTCTTGACTGTTCCAACCAGATCTCTTTTTTTATATAACACATATACATATATAGATCTCCATTTCTTGTTTTAAAGATTATAGACCTGAAGGGCAAGAACCAGTTAAATTCCCAGAACTGTTTCCAGGCTGTGCAACATGCTCCATAACTTCTTGCTCCTGATTTGCACAGAGGTTTCTGTGTAAACAGGTTTTTTTTTTTTCTTTGGACATTGTACTTTGCAGTAGGGAACAGTGTTGTCTTAAAGCTGCTCAGCAGTAGCTCTGAGCTGCTGGGACTTGTATCTTTAAAGGCAGATCCCTAAAGAGGAACTGTGCACTGGGATGACTGATCTCACTGCAGCTGGTACCTCACTGCAAAGGTGATGCAATCCTCCAAAAATGTGTATTCAGTGTGCTCTAGTGTAGAAGAGCACACAAACCCAGCTATGCCAGAGCACTCAGGCTTCTGAAACATCAAGTGCTCATGTTGGGAAAGGTTAAATCGATTTTGCTTGTGCAGATGAAATGTGACTCCTCCCATGTGTACTCTTTTGCCCAACTCTACTGCGAGAGGCAAAATGCTCATTATGCCCCATTTTGTCTCCTGTTTGCTGTTCAAACACTCATCACAATATGTAATTATGTGTCTCAGGGGCCTTCCAATAGTATTTACCAACATATTAGCTGGACATTACCTAATGTACTGCCCACACACACCTCTCACTTTGAGGGAGAAAAACACATTGCTCACTGTGAGTTAAAAGTGCTCTGAGCTTCTGTCAGACAGTATAACCCAAGGTGAGATTCAAGAAAAAAATCCCACCGAGGCAAAAAAACCCCACCCCAAAGCATGTATTAATCTTCAGGGGACAAGAGAAGGCAACAACAGCCTGTTTGTGAGAAGTATTTAGCATTAATGTAATTATTTCTGTAACCAGGGCTGCTCCTAGGAAATGAAGCAGTGCTGAGCAGCACTTAACCTTCAGCAAATTAAATCTCAAGGTTTCAAGGATGGAAAAAAGAAGAAAATATAAACACTAAAGATTAGGGTTTGGGCAACTTCTCCTGCAGTGCACTGGCACTCTTTGGTGAAGGTGAAATGGTAAAACCAATATAGCTTTAGCAGCCAGCTCTCTCTTATGGCTTTATGCTCATTTTATTAAACACCTCTCAGGTTCTGTACTAATTTGTACATCAATCCCATCAATCACTGCAAAGTCATAACTCAATCACAATCTATTCTCTATAACAAATTAAACACCATTACATGGGGAAAAGGTGCAAAAACTCTGCACAAGAAAACTCAGATGCACTTGAATTTTGGGGTGCTAAGGCTTCTCATGTAGCTATTCCTATTACCCCACAGCCAATCCTCCCCTCACAAAAGGAGCAGAAGGAAACACCATACTGTGGAAACACACTGACATACAGAGCTCACTTTTGCTACCCATGGGTATTTCACAGTTGAATAAATCACAAGAAGCACTTACTTTGCTCTTCTTGCTGCTGGACATTTTATTCCTGAGGTAGCTGAAGGTGCGACTGACTTTTGTTGCACCTTTACCAGCAGGGACACTGCTGCTCTCTTCAGATATACTAAAATCAGAAAAAAAGAAAGAGGTTGCCTTTATTATTATTATTTTTTCTCCCAAAGCAACTATTCAATGCCTATCTTATTTTTAAAAGGAAAAATGCATTTATTATGTAATAGAGTCACGGGTGGCTTTCTGGTGTTAATAGCAGAGAAGGCAAAGTGAAGACAAAATGCCAATCCAGCAGTTTGTCATATATTTCAAGGAATCCTTTAATCTGTTTGTAAGCAATCTCCATTCCCAAACCATACCACAGCACCCTCTGCTGCTCCCATGGCCAAACAACCACTAACCAGCTTGCAGCACCTGCTCGTTTACACGGCCAATACTGAAAGTCACACAGTCACACTTTTAACTATTGGGGTTTCAGACACCAAGAGATAGATGTGCACACATCCTTCAGAGAAAAAGCTACTTCCATCTAATGAACTCTGCAAAGGCAGGGAGTGCCTTTAACAGGAACCAAACTGTCAGTAAAGCCTCCCCTGAGAAATCAGAATATCAATACTAAGCAATAAACAGCAAGGGTTATTTGTATTAATTTAGGCATTTCTGGGATGCCAGGTATTTTCTGCCAGTCTTTACATGCACAAGCTTATGACTTCTTCAGCTTCTATGGAAGAATAAGAGAAGACAGAGGAAACTATTATTGCATTAAAGAAACACACAATGTATCCATAGGAAGTACAACACAAACCAAAAACAGAACAACAAAGACAAATGACATCAAGGAGGAGAAAAGAGCAGTGAGCAGAGGTGAAGAGCTTCCCAGCTATAAAATAAAGCCAAAGCTATCAGAGTGACACAGAGACCAGACACCCAGCTCCTTTGGTGCCACAAATGTCCTTCCTCCAAGGAAGTGCTTTTAAAGGAGAACCCACCAGGGAGATTATTCTCTCAAGAGCTTACAAGGATGAAATGTAACAATCAAACATTGTTGTTTGACCTTCATTATATAAATACAGACAGAATTAACCGAAGGGGGTAACAACTATTTTTAGTGTAAAATATAACTCAGGTAAATGGATATTGTTAGATAATCTAGCATGTTATTAGCTATGAATAAACACAAAGCCTTCTTGGAGACAAAGACTAGAACAAACTTTCATATTCTGAGATCCAAAATATTCTTAAACATATGAATTGCTGTTTGTGCAATCAGCTTGTGATTTCAGCTGAACTGCACTAGTGCCAGGAAGGCTTTTGGGTGTCCAAACCAGAGCCCACTGCAGGAGTCCCCCCAGAAGAGACGTGGAACCCCCAGGATACTGACCTCTGAACTGGGGAAGCTATGGGGCCGCCAAACGCCTGCGAACCTGGAAAAGATTGGAGGGAGACATGTCAGACTGCAAGCAGAGCCCACTGATTTAGAAACATCACTGGCATATTTGGAGGGTTCAAGAGGAAGAGGAAGTGCTTTCCAGAAGTGTTTATTAAAATAGATTTCATGTGCTCAGGATAAAGCTGTTCCCTGTATCTTTAGGTGCTCTCAAGTTAGATACTGAGGTGAAAGCCTGGTTAGTACTTTACCATTCTGTAGGTATTAAGCCATGGATGTGCATCTATTAATTTTCCTGGTAAATCAGGGTGCCTGAATCAGAACTTCCAATTCACTGACAATAGGTATCAATGGGTATAGTTCTGCCACAATGCTTTTATTTATATACCACTAGAAAGCATCTACTGTACAACACATCCGAGTTTCATGTATAAAACTTTTCTGCTTGATAAAATTATAGCTCATTTTCCCATAAAAATCTTGAAACACTTCATAAAGAGTAAGGGAAACAAGGGAAGCCTTATTTGGGTTTCCACAAAACATTACCAGCCCCAGGGCTTAGTCACAAAACACTGTGCTTGAGGAAAGTCTGACTTTTGACATGAAGCTGAAGCTCAGCCAAAGACACAGACTCTTCAGGGGATGAGAAACCTGCTTGCACAACTCATTTGGAGCAGCTTATGGAGCTCACACCATTTACCAGAACCACTGAAGAATACTGAAAAATCAGGATGAAATGACCCAGAGAGGCAAGGGCTCTCTCCAGAGTAACTGGGCTTGTCAGGCCTCCAGAAAGCCCTCCCTGCAAGTGCTGTTTGTCTGTGGATCAAGCAGCAGTGGGATGGATCATCTTGCTGGGCTTCTCTATGTACACTGTAAGAACAACAGTACTTTGGAGTCGGATTCTGTTAACATATTACAGCTAAGGGCAAATGCAAAAAAGCCATGACATCAGAGGAATCAATGGTCCTCTACCCAAAAGCACTGAGTGCATTAGGAAAAACTAATTCAGCATACAGTATAATGCCTTATGAGTCTAAAATACACATTTTCCTAATGACTGCTTCAATTGTCAGCACAGCCTGAGACAGAAATGCCATTTCTTCATATTGAGAATCTAAAACCCTGCCATACATTACCTAATCCCTGCTTGAAAATCTCTGTTAATAACTCCCTTGCAAAATCTTTCATCTAATTAATGATCTATCCCAAATACATCAAAGTTGGTAATACTGTGACTTGTATCAAAAGAAGTCTTAAATTCAACCTCCTGACTGGGAGGGCTTTTTACAGAATAGCCACTACTGAAGCACCTACTAAGATCACACAAGTAATTCACAGACTCCCACATCCCTGGTTAATGTTCCAGTGACTCTGGTTCTCATTTCAGCTCTAGTTTACTTTTAACATGGCTTAAGTCTCCTTAGTCTTTCCCTCTTTCAAGAGATACATCATTTAGATTGGTAATTATTTCACGAACCTTTCTTTTTCGTTGCAGTTAACATAAGAAATTCAAATGAATGCTGAATCAAGGGCTGTTAATATTTTGACTTGTCCAGCCACCTGAAATACACATCTTAAATATATAACATAACACCAAAAAATAACTAATTATCCATACTCTGGAGAAAAACAGGCATGGAGAGGTTGTAACTGAAATGCAAGTGTGATCTCAATGACAACACATTCATCCTCTTATGAGAAATGAGCCTTGAAGATGTGAAAAAATAAACAAACTGGTCGGGGATCACTAGATGAAAAATGCCCACTGCCAAAGCAGTTTTACAAATAGTTGTGGCTAAACCAACCTTTCTATAAAGTCACCACAGTACCCTCAAATATGAGGGAATAAAACACATGTAAGGAAAGCAACATTTTTTTTGAGACAGTATCTTTCATTATTTTAATTGCTCATGTTTAACAGCAACACTGTAGAGAGAGAGAAGATAAATACTGGCTAACAAAATAACCCCCAAAACTGCTATACCCCAATCTATAAGGAATTACTGAACTGGTGGGAAGCTTAAAACCAAACAATTACAACAACCCCCCCCCCCCCCCCCCACCAAACCACAAAAAAAAAAAAAAAAACAAAAAAAACAAAAACCCACAAACACAAAACAAAACAAAAAAAAAAAAAAAAAAAAAAAAAAAA